>JAJJWW010011361.1:0-36963 GCA_023531295.1 Papaver armeniacum | reverse complement strand
CTTGTATCGCAACAGACACCAGAATATAACCAGCAAAGACAAGGGCAATCAGAAGGAAGAAGCCTAATCTGTTTTTGTAATAAACAAAACTGAGATAGCTTCTGTTTTATATAGAGTGTAGCTTCTCTGTTTACCTCACTACATTGTTGGAAATTTCGGCTAAAAGTGAGGATGAAACACTTAAGAGAAATGTTGTACTTCCGCCCAAGGCTCGATTAAGATTCTTTTAGACAATTATTTCTACCCTCCCAATATCAATTGGCGATTACAACAGGTATGCGAAATATTGCCGTCAGGATATAATGAAGCCCTATAACAACGTAATTGGATTCAAGGTTTGTACCCCTTGACCCAACCAAGAACACACAAGAATAGAATTCTGATGATGCTTAGAAGAGAGAAAACATAAAGTATTTTATGTTTTTCATTGTATGAATGAAAACAAATCATCACTACTTATAAGGAACTCATGCCTATTGGAGATGCCTCTTCACTACCAAAAGACATCAATAGTGTCTAATGAGAATGGATATGTCTTTGTAAACCATCACACCCTTTGGAGGTGCCTCTTCATCTCCAACTAACATCCATTGTGTTTATTTGGCACAGGACACTCCCCGTTGTAGCGGCAAAACCGTAAAATCGAAAACCATTTATTTTCCATGTTATTGAAAATATCCAACAATCTCCCCTATTTTCAAAAAACCAAAAAAATAAAGTAAAACTTACAAAACCGGAGTGGCTGCATCACTCAAATGACCGCCACGTGCTGAGTGGGATCAAGCCAACGTAGTTCAAGCAAAGTTGGGAAATAAGCATCATCGTTGAAAACAAGTACATAAATGGTAGGTATCTTTTGGATTTGAACCTTCACTTAGTGTAAGAAATTCAAAGCCTTATCGAGGTTCGGTGGTGAAACTAGTCTTGAACCAAGTACCCCATGTGATAAAAACCCGGAATCTCCACACATACCGATTTCGAGATTGTGTGTTACGTAGCTCAACACGTTAATAGCCATGTGCTATATCCACGGATTCATGAGTCGCTTTAGAGAACGGTCTTATTCTCTTAGGAAACAACCTGATTTCCATACTCATATAGGTAAGTCTCGAAGGTGTTTACTGCGAGACACCTTGTGATAAAAGTTAGACTTATTAAGGATTTTCATCCATCCCTTTTTCTTCTGGAATCCCTGCACTAAACAGAAATAAGAAGTTTTTACTTAGTGCACCATAATCACATCCATAGCTTGTTGGTACCACATTGAACCTTGTTTATCCTTTTCAAAACATAGGTGGGGTTTCTGCTATGGGCGATCAACCTTCCTTCACGACCTTAGTCCCATTTACGTATATTTCATTGAAAAACATTTCCTTTGGGAGACTTTCCATAAATATGTCTCGCCAAGTTTTTCTCCGTTTCAATAGCTAACTGCAATTACTCCTTTCTTGAGTAATTGACTTACCGTTCAATGTACAAGACTTGTATGTCTTGACCTTTCATTATAAGTCTTTCTTAGAGACGTTATAGATCATAGCCTGATTCACAATTAATCAAGACCGCTTGAGATGGCTTCTTCCAAAAATGGGATCTCTACAAGTTAGGTTCTAAGCCATTCCTCCTCATTGATTGCATCCATTATGCAATCAATTTTGACAACATTATTAAAAATGTTCCTTTTTAATTTTACAAAATAATTGTAACTTCTATAATGATCCTAATTAACATTTACGGTTAATTCACAAGAAGTCATTATAGACTTGCATACACTAGAGGCATAGAAAATTTGTAGGCTACTTACTTGCTATTTCAACAAGCACATTATTACGATGAGTAACTCCTCTACTCATGCCCAATCTTCTACAAATTTATACCCAAAAACATAGACCATGTCTTTTTAACATTTTACTTAATGTAATGCAAATGTTCATAATTTACGCATCGGTAATATCGTAAAACCTCATCATCAGACATTTGGTCGCGCGCCCAATTTTCCAATACGTTACATATTCACCGGAATTTTCCTTTGGATGTCATTTAAGACATTCCAGTTTCCAGATTTGGAACCACATAATTCTTAATACAAGAATTATGTTTACGTCTAAATGTTTCTCAACATTTATTGATGATTTCAGACTTATATATTTATAATTCCAACCGCAAGAATTATACCCATATCTCAACAATCATTGGTGATCTCCATTTTGGTTCTCTAATCTTAGAGCATTCATGACAATACTTTTCTAATGTCACGCGACCAAAACTATGTCATTGAACGACACTTCCTTTATTTGTATCAAGTACCGCATGTGTCAATTTCTGCTAAACACGCGCACAACATTTCTAAATAGAAATAAAAAACTTCAAATCCAACGCACCGGGTATGGGTACAATCCTTTTGGATTTGGGTCACTTTTAACTGCTAAAAGTGATATATCTCTTATTCTCTTAATCCATCGGGATTCAAAAGAGATTCAAAGACCTAACTGCGCAATGAATAGTCCATGGCTTCATGCCGTTTCATTTCTTCGAAAAGGGATGATTTAATGTACAAATCATCAATGCAACCATGTGACTCAATGTCATATTAGAACCGGTCAAAATATTTCTTCCCCCACATTTCATGGCTATTTTTGATAGTCATTGAAACCACGGAATTAGATTCCATCAAAAAATAAGTATTTTACTACAGGGTCTTGAACCCTCTAAAATGATTTTGATCCAAAGGAATAACTTAATACAGGATCTTGAATCATCACAATGAAACTAGATTAGATAACTTATCTATTTGGATGGCAGTTTCCATAGCAATAAGCATTTTTTGGTATCAATGCCCCAATCTCCACATTTCATTTCTTTCTTGTTTCTCTTGCGAACAGTCAACAGGCTTGAAAGAAAAATAGAGAAGAAGTTAAATCATCAAAATATGATGCAAAGAAGAAATTATGAAGTGCCGGAATTCATCATTAGCTAAACGTCACAACCATTGTGAAGCGACACTTTGACTTGGTTTGTCGATTGGCGTCTCACCCAATTGCAAAGACGGTTAGGACTTCTTCAAACTAAAATCTCTTCCATTGAAAAGACGTGTCTTTTGGAAGAACTCAATTACGAAGAGACTTATGGATGAATTCTCATAAACAGTTAATAAAAAAATTCAAAATGGAATGAGTCGTCACAGTACCACTTTGTCTGCAACTATTAACTGGATGATAACAATCATGTAATCATGGCTAATCTATCTAGAAGCATGCATGTATATAACTATATCAATCAAATAAGAAGCATATTAACATGCATGAGAGAAGCACATTATACAACACTCAAGTCCAGATGACATTATGCACATGCCTTCCAAAGATTCCAAGTGGATGCATGCATTATAGATCATCAAGTACATGTTAAGTTCAGAAGACTTTATGTGCAGACCAAGTAACAAACAAATTCACCAAAGTCAACTTTTCTAGGAAACCGAAAACAAAGAAACTGAATTGTCTTTAAGATTGTTGGAAATAATATGCGGTTTCGGTTTCTCGGAAATCATGTTCATGCGACTACAAAATACTAACAAAGAAAAGAGTTAGGAAAACTTATCAGATTGGTTGATCGAGGCAAGGTAATCCTCTTTCCTTAAAGACAATTTATCCCGCATACGGTGCTCACGGTTCTACGAATGTTTCCTTCCAAGATACAACGATCACGCCTTATAGTAAGTAGCACTACAATACTTTTAGGCCAGCGAATGTTGACAATTACTGTGCTCTTAATTGACTCTGACTCTTGACTTCAAAAATCTGTTTTCTACGAATTCTCATCCTCCATTGTTAGGAAACTAATTGTCTAAAACTGTTGGAAATTTCGGCTAAAAGAGAGGATGAAACACTTAAGAGAAATGTTGTACTTCCGGCTTCAAGGCTCGATTAAGATTCTTTTAGACAATTATTTCTACCCTCCCAATATCAATTGGCGATTACAACAAAATGCGAAATATTGCCGTCGGGATACAATGAAGCCCTATAACAACGTAATTGGATTCAAGGTTTGTACCCCTTGACCCAACCAAGAACACACAAGAATAGAATTCTGATGATGCTTAGAAGAGAGAAAACATAAAGTATTTTATGTTTTTCATTGTATGAATGAAAACAAATCATCACTACTTATAAGGAACTCATGCCTATTGGAGATGCCTCTTCACTACCAAAAGACATCAATAGTGTCTAATGAGAATGGATATGTCTTTTGTAAACCATCACACCCTTTGGAGGTGCCTCTTCATCTCCAACTAACATCCATTGTGTTTATTTGGCACAGGACACTCCCCCGTTGTAGCGGCAAACCAGAAAACGAAAACCATTTATTTTCCATGTTATTGAAAATATCCAACATACATTAATGGTATGATGATGAGGTCCTTTTATTTTCTATCTCCCTTTCCGGTAATGGGGTTCTAATTTATATGTTTTCAGTGATGTTCCAATTCTTTGCAATGTACCTCTTGAAGTTTTCTCTTTAATACTAACCTACAAAATACACAAGCGTGATCAGAAAAATTAACAACCCCGTAAACAAGGAAATATAACCAGAACACAAGATTTAACAATAAACATTGTACACATCCAAATGATTCAAGTATAATTGTCTCTCGCCACTCCAAAACTTTACGTGTAAATTATCCCACCCACAAATTTCTACACAGACACAAAACAAGTACTGATAATCAACAGCAACAAGATGCAAACGATTTCCTATAACGGCAGGAACCAACTCTAGCTCCGTGGCTTTTCTTTACTACCTGCCATAATTTTCGCCAGTATTGCTTTAAAATCTGGTTTCTTTTCTTCTTCTGCAAATTTGTTAATTAGCAAAATTAGCAAACATTTAAGCTTTATTAGGAATTCAACAACCAACTAAAATGACACTAGTAAGTATTTCAAGAGCACTTCAATAGAACATTTGCAACTAAATGATTACTTACCCGCAACAGATATGAGAATATAACTAGCAAAGACAAGGGTAATCAAAAGGAAGAAGCCTAATCCAGAACTGCGACTTTGACTTGTTGCCATGGCTTAACTCTGGTACAACAAATGTATAGCATGCACAATATATAAACTCTTAAAGGTTTTATACAAAAATATGAGATATTAAGGTATATATAGATTGGAGCTGGGTCGAATTCACAAACGAAATTATAAAAAAAAAAAAAATGTTCCACAGCTGTAAGATATACTAATATAAGTTTCCTTGATCTTACAAACTGGAGCCAAATCTGGAGATATTCGGATGATCTCTATAGCATTTGTCAACTATCCTCTAGGATTAATAGTGACATCTTCTAGTTGAGATTTTGCGATGACTTAACATTTCCAATTTCTTATTAGCGACGTGCAGAGTTGTAGGAATCATTTCTCTTATTTTTTAGGAACCCTCAAAATGGGGAAGATAAAACGGACCTCTCATTTGGTGGGAGTGCTTGGATTTTTAGACACTCTACGGGACAGTTGTTACAGCCCCAAGACCTCAACTCTGAACGCGGAAGCAGTGAAAGGCTCGACCACACTTGAAAAAGAAAATCAAATGGACACAAAGGGTGAACCTACCAAATGTGATTTTGGAATCAGACGCAACCAACAAGGTCACTAACTCCTTGAAATGTTAAAATATTTTGGTCCCTTTGGCAGAACTAATTTTCTTTGAAGTTAAAAGAAAGATTCATTGATCAAAATAGAGGTTACAAAGGAATGAACCTCCCAAAATAGGGGGAAGAATATACAAGCACCGAACAGCTCAGGGAAGAAAAACTAAAATTTCTACCCAAGGAGGTTTAAAATACAGAATGATTCAGTAAATTAATGCCAATTAACTAAACTTTTCTATAATTAATTTCATATATGGGTTGTAACATTTGCAACAGAGAATTATGAAGTGCTGGATCAACTACATTTCAGATTCCTAATTATACTTCATCCTTTTGGAGGGACCTTGATCTATGATGGGATCAAGAGGAGGAGGCTGAGGTTCAACTGATTCTAGATTGTCAGGGCCTTTATCAGCGTCAGATGTTGGAGGAACATAACCTTCTGGATACGACGGTGGAGGAGGGGCCGGTTAAAGCTGCAACAAAAAAAGAGAGGACAAGAACCCATGTAACTTGCATAACATTCATAAATAAGCTACACTAGAATCTGCAGCACAAATTTGCTTCCAAATTAGCAGCAATAATTTTGATCTTTTCAAAAGATTCCTTAGATTATCAAGGTCCCTGACACCCTAAATTTAAATCCGTTGAAAGAGCTTATATGCAGATTAACACATTAAAGCTGTGAGTAGGAGCTTACATTATCAAGGTCCCCGACACCTTAAATTTGTTACAGGGATTCTAAGTCCATTGAAAGAGCATATACACAGATAAAAACATCAAAGCAGTGAGCAAGAATTACATCTTTTTCTTTGTTGTTTCATTTACATGAGAGACTGCTGTTGAAAATGACAAGCAGACATAACCACAAGAATCTCAACAATGTCTAGTTCAATTTGGGTATGTTTTGGTGTTAGCCTTGAGACTTTCCGCAGAAAAACACCTGTTTTCAAATCTATACATGACTGTTCCTCGGTATGCTAAAATGTCTACTAATGACACTATATTCTAACCTCACAATCATTTACGGAAAGATCAAATGGGAGTTATAAGTCTACCTTGCGTTGTAGTGCTCCGAGAATGTGGTCTATTCGTTTTACTTCCTTAAAATCGATCGTTTCTTTTACAACCTTCATTTCCGTGCCAGTACTCTCATTTTCACCATCAACTGCAGATAATGGTCAAGTACGCTTGTGTCAATATAGTAGAATAACAATACCAACTCAAATCAAACATTAAAATAAAAATAAAAATAATACTTTCAAAAATAGGCATCACAAGAGTAACAATTCAGCTAAAAATACTAGCTGCAAAAATAAGCTGACTCTTCTTTCTATAAATTCCTCATCTCAGAAGATCAATGACTGAGGAGAGTTTCAATATGCATTATCAGACAGTACAACCAGAAAGTTGTTCAGAGATTAGGAACAAATAATGTCAAGCATCTATATTATGATTCAACATATGGAACTGAGGTGAGATGCTAAGTGAAAATCACAGCCCATCAGATATCTCTCTATACAGTAGTCAACCTGATCAATCCAAAAGTAATCAAACTCCATCATCTGCAAGGGTAACTTCAGGCGAATATATGTTTTTCTCCCACCACTTTACTGTTCTATTTTTTCTCTGGTTAACTGATTTGGCAGACCTATGATTAGGTTTTTTTCGCACCTTTGGACTTGGTAGAAATAACATCAATGTGAATAAGGAACCCTCTCTTAAGATTCTTCATGCTTACTAATTGCAATTCTTCATGGGCCATTCAACCAGCTTACCGTAATGGCTCGAAATCAACGCTGCCGGATTCACGACACGTTTGGATACGTGATATGCATCTGGATACGTGACTGCAAGGGTATTGAATGCGCTAGGGGTATACTTATTCAACATTTTACCAGATGATAGGCAAAAGCCACTAGAGGGTTACAACCTTACACTATCTATTTATATTCAGTTTCTTAGTTTTCTCTTCTCTTTCTACTCTAGAATAAGCCAGGGGTATACTTATTCTACTGCAGGATAGGGAAAAGGCATTAGAGGATTAAGACCCTACATTAGAACCTTATAATAGCTATTTATAATCAATTTCCTAGTTTTCTCTTCTCTTTTAATACTTATTATGGACTTCAGAATCATGATTCATGACTAATCAGTAGTATTTGCCAATTAGTGTTAAGTACTTAATGATCATGCTTTATTCAAATCAAAGAGTGGTGTTTTTGACTCAACTTTGACATTATAAAAAAGAACTTGCACCAAATTATGAGAGACAAGCGCGTGTACAAAAGGGAATAACTAAACGAGAAAAGGAAAAGAAAAGTCAACTGCATGAGAAGTAAACGTACGTGTACCATATCCAATTTTCTCCGACTTAGATGCAGCAGTTGTAAAAGCCTTTGATATATGATAAAGAGCTCGTCCCTGGCACATCATAAATTGATCAGGATTCACAATACACGTATAGAGATGGAGAATTTCAAAATATAGTATTTGTAAACTGGAAAAGTAAGTTAATTCAAAAACATCAACCGAAGGTGTGACTTGAGAAAAAAAGTGTATAAATTGAAGTCATGAGTGAAGATTCACTAAGAAAATACCACTGTCCCTCCCCATCTACTCCTAACAATTTACAGGAATATCTCTCCTACATGGTCCCGACTCATGAGGGACTGGAATAGGCTCTTCCCATTTATTTATTTTTTTTTTAAGGTATGACCTTCCCAGTTGACCCCATGGGAGCCAAATATCCTTCAGAGGATGACATAATAAAATGAAAACCAAACAAACACACATTCACTGAATTGCCATTAGCTATTCATAAAAAAATCCAAAACACCTTGCTTTGTTTCATGTGAACTCCCACAAGAATAATATACCTAGCAGTTTAATTTGTATGATCTTATGCTATCAGAACTGAAAGGATGTGAACAAGTGATGATATATAAGAAAGACAGTAATTAGAACACTTACAATTCGAGCTGCAAAGACATTGGCAAGCTGAGGTGCTTGATAAATAGAACCATCCAAGACATAATATGTAAGCATGGGTGTGACTCTCTCAGCTTCTCGCTTTAGTTTTTTGATGACAAACAGATGTGGCTCTATTACTTCACTTAGGCTGAATTCAATGCCAGTCATTTTCCTATACAATTACAATATATCAGCAGATGAACGAGCATACATGGGCACATTTCTAGTTTGTGTGCAAGGTTTTGTTAAACATAGTCTAAAACACTAATTGATTGGTGACTTCAAGAGTTACAATCTCACTGAATGTTGTTGAATCACATGGTGCGATGTCTAAGCCTAAGTCATAGAAATTGCATTCAGCAAGACGGTCTAAAACACCAAATCAGTGCCTTCTGTTACGGCGAAAGTCACTTGACATTGCCCAAATTACCACAAACTTAGTGTTGTCAAATCAACATGGTGCAATGTCTAAGCCTAAAGTCATAAAAATCCCACACAGCCACACCAAACTCCAAATCAGTGCCTTCCGCGGCGAAAGGCGGAAGCCACTTGACATTGCCCTAATCAACACAAATTTAAGTAAAGACTAACCAAAGAAGCAAATTCAAGATTATAAAAAGAGAGAGAGAGAGAACTTACTGGAGATGAGAGATATCGAGAGGATGAATCTGTTGCATCCTGAGCTGCTCATTATTACAATTAAAATCATAAAATGGAGATATAGCGAAGTAATCGAAAACAAGATTTCGATCAAGAGGATATGAATTTAACCACAATTGATCTCTAAAACATATTCCTATCATATCTATACTAGGAGTTGGTGGTAACTGTGGATTTCCATCCATATTAGGGTTTCCACCTGGTGGCATCATTGGCGTCGCCATGCTCTCTCAATCCCCCGCCAAATTTGAGAAGAATTTCAAAAAATCTAACTAATATTCACTATAATTTGGAGGTTTCCTCTTCGATTTAGGGTTTTTGGAAATTTAAACGTTAGTTTACTGTTGTTGCGTTTGAGCTGGAAGCTCCGGATAGGGGTGAGCATGGGCCGGTATGGACCGGTTTTCGCCTCATCCGCATCCAATCCATTGCACTACGGATTTCAAGTTTGGCATCCGCATCCAATCCATATCCAACGGATTTGCATCCAATGGATGCACGAATAGACGGATTGGATGCGGATAATCCAATGGATTTGTTTTAGTCAAGAATACAAAACAAAGCTAGGCTAAGTTTGCCTTCCGAGTGGTGGTCGGGATTTGTCCGGTGGGAAAGATAAATCGAAGGCCGTGGTTCTCCACCACACCCTACAAGTCGCACACACGTGGTGTTCATTCCAATATTATGAATTAAAAATGAATACTCAAATTAAGATATGGAATTTCAAAATTATAACAGGAGGTTCGAACTCATGACCTATTGTGTCATAAGAGTGGCCTCTAACCATTGTTCCACCTTGGTTGGAATTGATAGAAAAGATAAATCAATAGTGGTTGTTTGTTCAACTTCAATATTAATTAGTATAAGTATTTTATTAATTAGTATAAGTGATTTGTCTAGAGAGAACATAAATCTATGGTTATGGTTTGTTCAACTTAAATATTAATTAGTATAAGTGTTTTATTAATTGATGTTTCGTTAATTTCTCATGATAAATTATTTATTAATTTTACATCATAAATATCCCTTAATTAATATTAATACATATCTCCATCAATAAATAATAATTTTGACAAAAATTATTTCAAGAGATATTAGTGGTGGTGGTAGTAAAGGAAGAAGTAAGTGGTGGAAGCGGTGGAAGGTGTTACTAAGTGATGGAGGCGGTAACATTAGTTTTGGTGGAAAAAATAGTGGCGCTGGATGGTTTTAATGGCGGTGGTATTGGTTTTTCTTTTTGAATCAAAAATAATGATTTTTTTACATGACGGTTAACATTGTATTGTGAAAAGTATAGTTGGTTGTTTTTGACACGATCAAAAAAGACGGGTAACAAATACTTTTGGGATGATACCAAATCATATAAGACAAAATGGTTGTTTTTGGTACCACTTTGCTATCTTTGGTAACCTTTCGTACGCATGATTTTCGGTATTAACAAAAAACATATAGTTGAATAAATTAATTGACGACCTAAGTTTGTTAAATCCAAACTTTATACATGACGTGTGGGATCAAAAGTTATAAGTGTGCCAAATATTCTACGAGGGATGGAAATTTAAAATGGTGGTGGTGGAGAAATAAGAGATATCGGTGGTTTGTGGTACTTTGGCGGTTTTGATGAGTAGTAATTGATTATGTTAATTATGTCTTTGCTACAAAAGGATAACACTATAAATTAGAAATGTGGTTGATCGTCTTAATGCTAATATAAACTCGGTTAAAATACATGAAAATTAAGAAGAACAAAAAAACATTTGGATGTCACGTTATATAATAAATAACACTAAAAACTACATATTTAGTATCAAGGTTTCTCCGTCCAATAGATAAATCTAAGGTTGTATTGAGATCCCAGTAAGCGAGAGGGCGAGTTGGTTTTGGATTTGAATGATAATGAATATAATGAAACGCTCCCTCTCGGTTTCTCCAATGAAAACCGAAACCTTCTAAAAAAATAATCAATCGAACAACACTTAGATGGAACGCATCACCACCGGTGTAAACTTCTACGAATTGCTACATATCCAGTGAAATATCTACAAATTAATGGGTGATTTCGTCCCACCCCGTGGTTTTTAATGAGGCATGCAATTAAATCTCTAATAGTGATTTTAAAGGTATTTAATAATTACAAAATTCTCTTATAAGTTTTGTTTAGGCAAGTATTGATTTAAGTTGGGTTCTTTTACATTTTTGTGTTAAGTTGATGACTTTTTTATTTGAATACATGTTTGGTTAACAAACTTTGATACATATAGGGTATTTTCTTTGTAGAACTGATGTTAGTCTTTCATTTTTCCCGTTAGCACTTTGTTTCGATACCGTATTTGTAGACATTATTTGACTAATGTTGGGGTATTTGTTTAATATCAAGGCCGATTAAAACCAATGTGTGTTGTATGCATTGAAGGCGACGATAAGTTTGTGTCGGCTCTACCTTGAAACTAATAATTTTTCTTCTTGAAGGTTAGTTGAATTTATGTAGATACAAATATCAAAATGACTATGCTCTTTAAAACTCCAAATTACTTGAGTAACACTAGATGTGAACGTCATTCATGCACTACTTAACATAGTTGGTGTGAAATCTTTTTATCCACGAATTTCTTCAATTTTATGTTATCAATATGATTGAGAAAGAATCTTACACATGTTTTGATTTACTATTATAAGTTTATTTTTTCAACTCACGTGTGTATATCTCACCTTCCAATAGCCAAGGGTTCTTCATTTTTATAACTCTCATATTTACAAAAAATAAATAAATAATGTTTATCTATAGTAGGGAAAATATTATGGATTTTTGCTTCACTCCTTAGAGCCTTAGTTATCAATAATTTCAGAACAAATGTATTCATAAACATCATGGAGTTGGATTGGCAGTTTAGGTATATGTACTGTTAGATGAAATATTCTTTTTGAAGTTTGAAATTATGGTATGATGGAACAATAAATGGGGTAAAATTTTATTTACTGTATTTTTTATTTTATTTTCATGTTGGCACAACATTAATACTCCGTCCAGATAATAAATTGGAATAACATGCTTAAGTAAAAAATAAAAAGATCAGGTAACCCATTTTGTTTCCCAAAACCTATTTGAATATCAAAATAATTACTCACGAATAAAATGAAGCAAGAGGAATGTGAACAATATCGTATTAGAGACAAAACATCCCGTGCCGTCACGGCACGGGTTAAGATCTAGTTAACATTTATAGTAAAAAAAATAAAGCTAACACAAATGTCTCCTTATAAAACCTACATATCCTATATATGTATACAAATATAAAAATGCCATGACAACACCCCAAGCAAACCTCTTAAGAATTCATAATGATCCATAGTATTTTCTAGAACTATATAAATGTCCTTAATTTAACGGATATGGATGTCCAACGGATGTTCAAGGTTGCATCCGGGCCCGATCCGTTATCCGTTGGATTTCAAAAATTCCATCCGCATCAAACCCATTAGCGAACGGTCCGGACATCCATCCGCAAATGAACGGTTGGTCCCGGTTAAATCCGCGGATTACGGGCCAAATGCTCACCCCTAGCTCCGGAGATTGATCAAGCATCTTCTAGTTATAGGCTTTAGTTGTCATGTCAAAACGACCAGGCCCATTTGGCGACTGTCAAATAGCTATAGGGAAGAACCATTTTTCGGGGACCTTGATTTTTTTGAGGGGACCATGGTCTTATTAGGCCACCTTCCCTATAGTTATAAGGGGTGTCTTAAAGTGTGGAAATGACTAACCTACCCTTAACCTAATTTAATTTAAAACTAACCTAATAACCACGTATATATATATATGATAATCACCTCCTCCCACCACCGCCGCCGCCCACCACCACCTCCGACTACCATCACCACCTCTATATATATAACCTAATTTAAATCATTAACATATTTACTCTTTTACCTAATTAAAATTATAACTAATCTACAACTTCTTCCTCTATTCTACAATTTTTCTTCTTCTCTTCTTCATCAATTTATGATCATCTAACCCTGATCATATACAAATCTAATCAAAATCATCAAATTTTTAGCTTGGTCGATTCATTGAATTTTCATCGTCGATTAATCAATCTTTTATAAACAAACCTATCCATAAGTATTTTCCCACAAACCCATTACTTCTAATTCGTTTTTGATTGGAATTTTGAACAGTAGTCATCAAAATATGGTTTAAATGGAAGTTACAGTGGCATGTTCGGTTAGGAATAGTTTTAAAAAAAAATTAGTTTGCTAACCGAACATTCTGAAACCAAGAACACGAAGAACACTTTGGTTATCATGAATAAATTTTTTCTTAACCGAACTTAGAGTTCGGTTGGTTCGCAAAGAAGGCTAAAACTATTTTCTAACCGAACTTTACCAATATTACAAAAAAAAAAAAAAAAAAAACAATCAAATGTAACCGAACCGTGCTATTTTTCCCACTATGTTGATTTTTGATTTAACCGAACTTTGCCCACTATGTTCGGTTGGTTCGCAAAGAAGTCTAAAACTATTTCCTAACCGAACTTTACCAATATTACAACAACAAAAAAAAAAAAAAAAAATCCAATGTAACCGAACTGTGCTATTTTGCCCACTATGTTGAGTTTCAATTTAACCGAAATTGTCCCACTATGTTCGGTTTGTTCGCAAAAAACCTTGAAAAACCGAACTCTTAACTAATTGTGTGTAGTTCGGTTAGATATTGGTTGGTATGAAGTTTGCGAAACAACCGAACTTTGTACACTAATGTGCAATATTATTTTACATAAGTTCGGTTAGCTATTGGTTGCAAACTAACCGAACTTATAGACCCTATAGTTCGGTTACATTTCGGCCAAACCGAACATAACACTGTAATTTTATTTACAAAGTTCGGTAACATGTCCGTTAACCGAACTTCAAAAAACCTCCATTATTGGAGAGTTCGGTAACCTGCGTGTTTAGAAAAAGTAACCGAACTACACTTTCAGATGAGTTCGGTTACATGTCTTCACACAAGGTAACCGAACAAGCCCAAATCTACTTAACAAATTCACATTTTTTTGAAAATTTGGACCAATTCAACCAACATTATCTATGTTTAGAGCATACCTAGGTACCCAAATAGTCTTCCTCCGGTTGTGGTTGGTAAAATCCATCGTTTTCATCTTGAGATTGGCTTTTGGGAAGAATACATTCACCATCTAAGAAATAATTCATCACTTGAATAGTCTAGCTTAGTGAACTCATTTTTTTTTTTATTTTCCATGTTTTTCTTCTTCATCTTCTCTAACTTTTCTCGCTCAATAATTCTACTTCTTTTTTAAAAATCTGATTTTTTAATCTCAAATCTTTATTCAAAATCATTTCACTAATCACACTAACTAATATTAACACTAACTAATCATTAACCAAAAATAATCAGGAGGGTAATTTTGGTATTAATCTAAATATTTAGATAAGGGGTGACCTAGAATTACTTCTAATGTCTTACCCAAAATAAAACCATGGTCCCCAAAAACGGTTCATAGGGAAACTTAGGCTAAGGCCCAAAAAATATTATTCTTATTGTCAGGCCCAAGATATATTTTAGTTTCTATGACAACCATAATTATATGAAATTTTAAAAATATTTGCATCCTAATTTTTCAGGGGCATAATTGGCAAGCAAACTAGAATATAACATATCTAAAAAATCGTCCCTTGAATTTTACAAAGTTTATATCGTCGGAAAGCTTTTTAAGAGAGCTACACAACGAGTACAAACAACAATATCAAATTTTTGTTTTTCACGAAAAAAATCGGAGGTGATCGTCATTTTAAGCAAAAATTTTGAGAATCGATCACGTGTTTGTTATGCAGCCTCCAAAAAAAGATGTATAACACAATATGCATACACCACAAAAGATGCATAACACGTTATGCAACTATATTTTTGTTCATGCATCTATTATTTTGGTTATGCAGCCACTAAAACGATGTATATGCTTGATTCCAACAGAAAAAACAGACGCATAATGAATTATGCAACCATTTTCTCATGTTGCATAAAAAGCTATGTAGCCATTGTTTTGGTTGATTTTAGTGCGTACGAGAAAAAAAATTGATGCATAATGCATTATGCAACCATATTTTCTGATGCATATCAAAGTTATGCATTCATTTTCTCGATGAATAAAAAGATTATGCAACAATTTTCATTTTCACAACTAATAAAAAAGATGTCGGATAATGCGTTATGCATCCATTTTATCGATTGCATAACATGTTATGCAAAAATATTGTCGACTGCATGACAGGTTATGCAACCATTGTTTGGGTTGATTTTAGAGCTTACAAAGAAAGTTGATGCATAATGCGTTATACAACCATATTTTCGGATACATATCATGTTACACATCCACTTTTCGAATACCTAAGAGATTATGCAACAATTTTTTATTTCGGTGCTAATGAAAATAGTTGCATAATGCGTTATGCATCCATTTTGTCAACTGCATAACAATTTATGCTGACATCTTTGTAGGTAAATAATAGGTTATGCAGTAATTTTTACTGGTTGATTTCAGTTCTAACAAAACATCGATGCATAAAGCGTTATGCAAACCATTTTCGTTAGTCGGTGATTTTATGTCAATCATCAGCATATATAGCAATGAAAAAACCTTCAATAAATCTAAAGATGATTTCAACAAAACAGAAAATGTACGTAAAAAAGACATACCAGTTAACTCGAGCCTAAGTGTCTCAAAGATATCAACATGCCAAAAATCTTGTTTACTATCACTTGTTTTAGAGCATAGCTAGGTTAAACCCACCAAGCGTTGGTATTTCAAGTTTGGTTGTCATATTTTAGTGAATCAAAACTCAATTAAAGAGTCGCTTGATTATATACTAGAGACAACTTCGTATAGGTTAGGCTAGAAAGATTATGATTATGAGACATACAAGTATTACTCGAAGACTTGAAGAATGTGAAGAAGTAACAAGCTACATCAACGACATCATCCTTTCTCTTGAGGTTAGTAATATTGTCACTTGAACTGTTTCATTCCTAACGTATCTTTCAAGTCATGCTATATTGAAAACATAACTGCGAAGCTGTGAATGATTATACTCTAGTAGACATAGTATTAAGGAATTAGAATACGAAGTATAACGCTTATCTTTTGAACTTCATATATAAGACATCGACATAATCGTATGAATGCTATTGTGATTATTTGTATGGATAAAGGTGAAGATTTCATCCTAGGAAAAAATGTTTACATTCGTTTAAAGGAAGTACATTCATGAACTAGTTTTATGAATCGAAAGGGAAATCACTAGGCTTATTGATATTGTTATTCATTGCATATCTTTGGATTACCAATATGTGTGAGTTAGTAGAACCGATCATAACTTGTTATGTATCTTGGTAAAACTAGTCACAATGCCTGACTTATGTATTGGTATGACTTTTATTAGTGTAACCGATCCTAAGTAATCACCTTAGATGGTACGATCGATATTTGTAATTGGTGTAACCGATCCTGGTAATTGATATGACCGATCACAAAAAGAGTTGTAATCGATCCTTGTAATTGGCGTAACCGGTCCTGGTAATTGGTGTAACCGATCCTAGTGACTAGTGTAACCGATCACAAGTAATACCATGAGAATATGGTAACCGATCCTAGTAATTGACGTAACCGATCCTGGTAACTGATGTAACCGGTCCCAGTAACCATAATAAGGTAAAACCGATCCTTGTGTTTGGTAGAACCGTAAACCCATGATTAGTGTATTGATATTTGATCAATCACATAGTTCTTGGAGATCAGATGAACCGGTTCTAACTTGTTTGGAAGTGTGGTATAATCGGTTCCAAGATTGTAAATATGAAAAAGTATTTACAAAGAAATAAGATGTCGACATACTTTGAACATGTTCAGTAACTCTTATCCTTTATTGTTCAAAGATATTCCTTAATAACTAAAGGAGATCCCAAACCGAAATAAGTTGAGAATCTTTTAATTAAGGTTGCTAATTTTATATGCTTTTAATTACCAGCAATTAAAATGCATATCTCTGGAAAATAAAAATTAGTAATGTGTATTTACTAATTGGAGATTTTCTAGTGAGATTTCGGTTAATTTTGGACAGAGCATTTCCAAGAATTATGAAAACCGATTTGGAAATATATTGCATATCTTAAGAATATTTCGGTTTTGGAAATTCCTTGGTGTCCAAACTTCCTTGGTTTATAAATACCCAAGTTTGCATTTCGTGCAAATTATCCTAAGATCCAGCAAAACTACCTTGTTGTGTTGTTACTAGTGGAGCCGTCTATTCAGAGAGGAAAGTACCCTAATTAGGCGACATCTCTTACGACTTCTCATTTAAATACTTTTGTGGGATCAAGAAGCTCTACGAGTACCGTTGGTGGGAAACTAGAAAATTGGAGTATTATTAGTTTTCGATTTGATTTGATTGACTAATGGTTGTTGAACTTTTATTGCACCTAGTTTGTTTATTCTTGAGAGTCTTCTCTTCTGATATAAGATTCACTCAAACTAGATCGAAGTGTCGACGGGATCTTTAGAACTGTTTGTAGATCTATAGACGTCTTGTGATAATCCATTGTTAACAGACTCCGTTCTGTGCGTGATTGATCACAAGATATTCATGTTGTGGTATGCAGGTGTTTATTGAAGATTAAAGAAGATTTAAAGACAAAGAAGATTTCTTATTGGTTTCATAATCTTTGGTGTGCACAAAACTTGATCGGCTGGGATCCAACTATAATCGGTTTATCTTTGATAGATTTGATTCATTAGTTGCGTAGATCGACATTATTATATAGTATCTTGATAGATCCTATTTTTGATTGCATTATCTAAACTCTACTACTTTGGTAGTTGTTGGATACATAGATCTAAACCCGACAAAGGAGTTTATTGGATTAAATAGAAGAGCCTTTGTCTAACTCATATCACTGAGATTGAATAGAGTTGTTACCGAAAAGATTTGTTGTTCCCCCCACACTTAGCTTTTGCTAGTCCTCGAGCAAACTACCTAAAATACAACAAATCCATGTCGTCGAGGATACAGATGCACTTGGCAAATGCACATGCCTTTAAACCCCTAGGTGTCCCTAGTGGACGAGTTATAGTCTCGTGAGAGCTTACGAGAGGTATACCCATAAAACCTACTCCAACTTCAAAGCGTTCCAGCTTCCCAAGCATCCAAAGAGCTATGAGGACATAAAGTTTCTGCATGCTAGTAATAAGAAGTTAGAAATACCAAAGAACATATTCTCATTCTTAAATTTTGAGTGAGAAATAACCACACCATAATGAGAGAACGCGTGTTTGAGAGCGATCAATAAGCATTTCTCCTCGACTTCTGCCTCACTTAAAAGGATTTTATGATAATTACACTCAATAAGACATCTTTTTTATGGGTCTCACATGTGTGCAGGTAGGAATGAAGAGAGAAATCCTACACACGTTGAATGGTGGGAAGGAAACCTTCCGAATTATTTCTGGAGACTCCACAAAATCGTGGAAAATAAAGATATTTTTCTGATGATCTCTAAGAAATGAAATCAACCATTATTATTGAGGATGAGAGTACTTACTACCTTCATATCTGATTGTAATGATGATAACACCACTCTCACATCATCCAATAGAAACGTAGTCTTCCTTCGGCTCGTATTCTTCATCTTCTTGGTCTTCGTCTTCAGTCTTCAACTATTAATGATAAACTCTTCAACTTCATAAAACTTTGACAATTCTAACTCTTTTCCTTTATTCTTTGTTGCTTGAAACTTATTTATATAGTTTTCTTCCCCATGGCCTTACTGAACAAATAACAACCTAAATGCAAATCTCTTTTTTTTTTTTTTTGATTTTTTTTTTTTTTTTTTTGTCTTTTTTTTTTTCTTTTTCTTTTTGATAAAAAGATTGCAACTACAAAAATAATAACGAAATTAAAATTAACATGGACATGAAAGAAGTACTTTACCACTTTGTTCTTCACAACTTGTATTGTCTTCATATCATAAACTTCAATAACTCTCATCTTTTGATTTTCTTCGCTCTTGTACTTATTCTTCCACTTTGATATAGAATTCCGCTCCTTATATTGTAAGTCTTCAACATGTATTTAAAAATCTTCTCATTGTATCTTGCTTTACTCGGATATGAAATTTTGCTCTTCCTTGAATTGTTGCTTCTAAACCTAAACGTCTTCAACTTTCCTTGTAGATTTTGATGTCGCTCCACTTGTTGATGATGATGGTGTTTCTATGGATCTGTTGTTGGCGAGAGAGAATGGTGCTAATTGCAAATCAAACTACAAGAAGGTGGCTTTCATCTATAGATGTCACCCCTCATGATTGACAAAATTAGCACTCAAGAGATCAAAGAGTAGTGCTTCTATTGGTGGGAGGTTGGGTAGCTCACCATTCTACCCGGAATTAACGTACGATGACACACACTCAAAAGAAAGCTCTTTAGTCAGCTACAAAGAAAATTTGGTCTGGTGCCTCAGTTAATGAAAATAGGTAGTCTCCACTAATGATTGATCAACAACTCTAATAATGCATTTCTCCCCTCGCTCCTTATTTGCATCACCTAAGATGATTAAATCCATTATTTAACACTCTAACAAGCAAGAAATCCAACGTAGTTCCCTAACACTTCCAAGTTCAGTTATGTCTCAGAATTCTCTAAAACATACCTAGAAGTATGCTAGTGACTCTAAAATCTCTACAAGTTGGAGGTTTTATGCAAAAATTTACAAAATTTTGAAAAAATCGACTCAAAAAGGCTAAAAACTCTATATGCAAAATATCCAAACACTCTCCACACTTAAACTCTACATTTTCCTCAATGTAATTGACTCGTCCTAAGTAAAATTCAGGTGGGAAATCCTAATATGATATGCAAAAGAAGAAAACTAAAAACAAAAGGATAAAAAATACAAAACCTATGGGTTGCCTCCCATGCAGGGATTAGTTTAACATCCTCAACCCTCCGGTTATCGTCCGTAAACCAACAATGTGAAAATCTGGTAGTCCATCCAGACAACAATCCACAATTCTAATAACAGCTTTACAAAAATATTAGCACAAGATATAAATGATGAAGCTATCACTTTATTGAAGTTTCCCCCACACTTAGTCCTTTCTACACTCGAAAGTGGATAGATAACATAGAATTCGGGAACTTCAAAAGGTTCTTCAGCTTGGTGAACCTGCACAATTCTAAAATCTAACACATCAAGTGGTGGATACTTAGAAGCAAAATAATCCGTTAAAACTTTGGAAGCACACAAATCCAATCCTAAGTGAGGTATTTTCCTAAAAGTCGGGTTAATAACTCTTTGAGAAGCTACTTCAATTGGGTGGAAAGGATAATAGATGTAGAATTATGTAAAGGGTTAGACAAACCTTGTTTTGGATCCTCATATTTTATCTCTAGTGAATTATTTACCTCAAGTATATCATGGTCCTCTGTCAAACTCTTAATTTCTGCTTCAACCAAAGTCTCAGCATCATTATATTCTTTCACAAGTTCAATTGGGTCTTCCACAACTTCAATCGATTTGGTTTCATTCTCAATCTCTATCTCTTCAACACTATCATCATCACAATCGAAATCCTCTTCAAAATCGTCAATAGCGAAACGACGTTCGAATTCCATATCTATGGCCTTGTTAATTTCATCAAGAGTCTTTTGTGATGCACCTGCTTTTTCTAGCTGCTCATGTTGCTTAAAAAGTTTTCTGACATTAACACGTTTTTTACCGTTGTGCACAATCTCCTATTTTGGAAAGAGTGAAGGAAAAACACGATGAAGAGGAGTATGTCTTGATTCAGAATGATCACCTTTTAGCTCCAAACTCTCTGTCATCTGTACATTACTAGAAAACAATTGATCAGAAGCATAACTAACCTTCCATCCTCGTGATTGTTCACTTACATGCGCGTCATAAGGTTGTTGACATGTATGAGAATATCCATAAGGTTCTATGTGATATTGATCATAGCCAAAATATTGGTTTTGATTATACCCATAGGATGGTTGGTAGTTGTCATATGAATGAGATTGAAAACCATATTGATTACCACTGTTGTATTCATAATCTTGTTCTCCGTACATGTTATTTCCGTAAGGAAACATGAGGACTCACAAGAGTAAAAGAGAGAATAAAACAAAAAACAAAAAACAAACCAATTAGCGAATGCTCCCCGGCAGCGACGCCAAAATTTGATGCGTGTCGTAGGCACAACAAATTAATAAATATATTTCCCACTAATTAACTGGTAATATAACGGTAGTAAGAGATCGTTCCCACAGAGAGCTGTGTAATTGATAGGTTATTTGATCAGCAAAATAAAGTAAATAACAAAGGGGGGTTTTGGTTGTAAGATAAATATAAAGACAATCAGAAGAAAGGAGATGATCAAGGAATCCTTTGCCGTTAACAAACGATAGCTAGATTAGTATATTTATTTATTGTTCGTAAGAACCATTCATCACCAACCGTAGAATAACATCTAGATCAGTGTTATCCCCAAAACTCCTTCAATCACTGGATACGGAAGTTCTCGACTACCAAATTTTGTCCAACGAACCACCAAGTAGTAGATCACTCAAGGTGTAATCCAATCGAACGCCTTAAGCTTTGTAAATTTAGGTTGATCCCAAAGAGTTAAACTCTTAGATCAAGGTTTACTTGTCAGTGTTGTCTTCACACATGATTGCTCCACGTGAATCCTCTCGTAAGGTTTCGCGATTTCTACTTGTGTAGAGAGTTAATCGACGATTACTTATCTCATAACTTCCACTAGCAATAGAACGATCAATAGACTAATCTAGTATGCATCCCAAATCAATCTAAGAATCACTCATAAACCCTAAATATAGAAAACACAATCGATGATGATTAAAACTTCGAATAAATTTATATAACTAATAAAGCTTGACACTTAGAACACTGAATTCATCCTTAATCAACAAAGGATTTAGTTTCTCATGATTACACAATTACCCGGTTTCCCTCTAAAGGAGTAAACCCTAAAATATTAATGAAGAACAAAAGTATAATATGAGATGTGATATCCTCTAATTGTTATGGAAGTCCTCTTATATAGTTTTCATGAGATTTGGGTATTAGAATCCATCCGGGACCGTGTTTCCTTGATCTGGAAGTCAAAATACGTCAAAAGGGACCCCATAGGTTTGTCTCATTCGGCATTGTCGAATACCCCAAAGCAACGCCGAAAGTTGGGGTCTAAAATACACCTATTCTTCCCGAAATATGTCCACTTTCGGTATTGCTTTAGCAATGCCGAAAGTCGTGTTGTAGATCGTTGTTTTTCGTCTCGACTGTTTTGGTCGTAACTTCTTTGTCCGAACTCCCTAATGACCTCATTGTTTCGCCGTTATGTTCATTCTTTCGCCTTTATTTTCATAATTGAATTCTCTTCATGATGGTGATAAGAAATCCCTAATTTGGATGAGTTTAACTTGATCCTCTAGTCCTTCTTATGTTTTCGACCTCTTTTGCTCCTTTTCGTCGCACTTCTTCCACTTCTTTCGGCTTTAGACACTTGGATCTTTGGAGAACTTCACTTTATAGCTCTTTTATATCCCTTTTCACTCTTCTTAGGATGATTCACCTGATTTGACACATAAACTAGAAAATAATCATAATAACAAGTAATATGCAAGAATTATAGCTAAAACACGTATGGAATTGACATTCTAAACATGTAAATTAAGCACTTATCATTCCTTTACTATTTGGAATTAGATCCAAAGGAATTGTTCCAGTGCGTGCACTTATCGAATGTTGGAAGCGCAGGGATACTTAAGAAACTAGGTGAACTATACGTTTAGTTGCTTGGGCTCAACTATACGAAGTTGGTTTGATTTTGTATAGCGGCTTAATTCTGAGAGTATTCAATTCTGGACTAGGTCCCGGGGTTTTTCTGCATTTGCGGTTTCCTCGTTAACAAAAATTTGTTGTGCCATTGTTGATGGTGGATTTTCGTTTAAGGTTAAATTTGTGAGTAACCAGAAAATCATGCGCTGACATCTTGTAAAAGATAAAGCCATTTATAAGTGACGGATACTCCTCACTTAATTCACCAAGAATGGAGCATGTAGCAACAATCCCATTCTCAGGAATACATGAAATTCCTCCGAGGTTGGAGCATGTAGCAACAATCCCTTCCTGTGAATTTCATATCAGCCTTGTATTTCTGTACTCATTATCGACTGTGGCATGACGATCGAAAGTGTTACTCTTACAGAGTAACACGAACCTCCAAGCACTATAATGAATCATTATCGCCGTGGCATGACGACCGAATGTTACTCTTGCTGAAGTAACACGAACCTCCAAGCACTATAATGAAACCATGTACGAAATACCCGTATGTGTTGATTCTCGGTGTGTTATACTAGCCCGAGCCCTCTCGGTGTGTTATACTAGCCCGATTGAGCCCTCTCGGTGTGTTATACTAGCCCGATTGAGGCCCTCTCGGTGTGTTATACTAGCCCGATTGAGCATCCGGACTTGATCAGTACCGATCTCTGGATATGATCCGATCGCATTCATCCAACTCCACAAGCATGATTGGATGACCACAGATCAATTCCATCACCCTAAGCATGGTATGGAATACCTACGGCCTTAGCTTGCCGATATGATACGGGACGCAGTCATCCAACTCCACAAGCATGATTGATGACCCCCGCATCAATTCCATCACCCCCAAGCGGTGTATGGAATACACACAAATGACCCCGCATGGTCGACCATTGGCCTTGGCTTGCCAAGAAACCGTCCATACCAAGCATTATGGGCGGAAAACCCTAATTAGGGTTTGCGGCATATTACATGTGCCGCAAAACTGTCTCAACCATCCATCTTCGCAGGTATAGATGGATGGTGTAGATGTAGACTCAAAGGGCCCGGAGCATGTCGACACAATCACCATGTGACCGCCTACACACTTGACCAATCGGTCAAAACCAACCATGATTGGTTACAACAAATTCGTCCGCCTGAAATAGCATGGTCGCGCGGTTTTGAAAGCCAAAATTAGGGCTCAAGCCATCACGCGCGTCCATCTTCTCCAAGACGAATGGAGGGTCACGATTAGATTGAGCAAGGGTCGGTCACACCAAGACATGACCACCGTGAGCCCATCTACCTCCTCATGCGGTCGGCCAAGGCATATCACGCCCGGCCAATCCAAAACGCCCGCTCAAACATGCGTGGATACACTTCCCAAATTGCAAATCGATCTCGACCACTCAACTTCACCGGACGAATTGGGTGGCTTAGATCACGTTTTCATGGGACGGTGAGACATGCGCGTGAACATCAGCCTACCATCTTCACGCAAAACCAACCTGGCCAAGACCGACCAAGCTAGGTCGCCTTGGAAAACGCGCCGAAGAGAGTATGGCGCGCTTCTTCTTGCGGTATCAAACTCTTATCGCAAAATCGATCTCAACCACTCCTCTTTTGCCTGGTCCAAATCGAGTGGCCCAGATCGCGCTTTCATGAGGGAACGGAATACGCGCCTACACCATCATGCCGTCAACACTCATGTATGGTCTGGTCCTCTCCAAAATCTTTCCCATGCTTGGTTTCACTAAGTCAAGAGTGATGCTCGCGCGCTCTTTAAAAACCCTAATTTCATCAACGATCGCAGATGAGCGTCTCAAACATCATCTCATCCGTCCGACTTCACCGGCTTGGTTATATAACCCTGGTCGAGTTATTTGGTTAGTGAGGAGTCATTACCCATCACTTTACTGACACCGTAATGCGCATCACTTGATAAAATACACACGATACTTCACAAGTATCGACTTTCGAATAACGCAGAAGTATTCAATTCAAGATTACATGCTATCTTTCGTGGATCCACGATCCACATTCCAGACATCAATCATGTCACAAACGGGGGATACATACGGGGTATTGTTCGTGGTTTACGGCGTGGTGCGTGGCAACGCGCCATCACAAGAACGTGTTAGGAAGTCATGGACGGTTAGAGATGAACAGAAAAGTGGGCAAGACCGGTCATGTGTTACCGACACACAACTCCACTACTCCATCATTCCACTACCTCCACTTCCCACGAGAAACGTGAATGAGGCTCAATGACTTGTATAAATAGGTTCTCCGCCCTATTTCCAACAACAACAAGGAATAACGGAGAACAACACAAGTTCGTATTTGGCATTTAAAACCAAGTGTTAATACAAAAACCGTATTCAAACACTCGAGCCTGCTTGCATCAACCGTAAGCTTGCTCATCTTTCTGTTACAAGTCATAAGCAAGCCAACACCTTCATAATCTCAACACCTTCTTCGTTTCCCTCCCTAAGATCAACCCCATCTCCTTCACTTTGTGACCGAAACAAGTCCGGAAACTACCATTTCTTGGTTTAGGCCGGACTTGCATGCATTGATCTCTCGAATCTACAAGCACTCACCGCGCAAAGTGCATTTGTTGAAGGTTTAGATTCATTCCTCATCCACACCCCAAATTACCAAATTCTGCAGGAGTAGTTTTCACCCATCAACAATTGGCGACCCAAAGGGAGATTAATCTCTCGGTCGTAAAATCAATTTCTTTGAAATCCGATTCAATTTCATCAATTTCAAAAGGGTAGATCTTAGAACCAATTCAATCAGCAATTCATTCCAAGATGGTGGGAACCGAGGTCCTGGATCGAAGCAATCAACTTTGATGGAGCCGGCATGGATGACACTTCCCTGTTAATGTACCCGAGCTATTGGAGCTACAGCCCGGTCAATACATCTCGTGGAGTCTGTCACTTCTATCACCAACACTAGCGGGAGCAGAGACATCCCAAGAGATGTAACACCTCCCATCACTGCAGCTTGTTAAATGTGAAATCACGGCATCTCTTCGAGCGTAACGCCTCCGGTGGTTACTAGAGCAACAACTTTCACTCCTCCATCAGACGAGGAGCCGGAGACACAAGAGGAAGACCGCCGTCTAGTACCATTGCAGACTTGATGGAGAAACAGAAATTCTTGCTAAAACTCAAACAGATATGGCCGCAACTCGAGTTAGGTACTTACTTTCCTTAAAACTTTGACTCGAACGATTGCCGCAAGATTCACTAAAGCAACCCTTGAGTCGGCGAGAGATGCATTCAATACACCTTGCGGTGTTTCACTGGACTCACATGAATGAAGAAACTCGTGTTGCTCCCGAGCGCCAAGGGGAGAGAGACCCGCCTTCCAACTTCATTACGCGTGAAGATCTAGAGCGACTTCTCCAAAATCGAGGAAAAGGGGACCGAACGGACGTACACCGACATCACCGCCGTACCCTCAAGATGTGCAACGATTCCTCTACCAAGAGGTTACACCTCTCCCGAGTTCTCCCTCTACGACGGATGGGTAATGCTCGTGGAACACATTTCTCGATTCTTGAAGCCTTGGGGGAACATGAATACAATCATGTTTTACGCCTAAAAGAATTCTCAAAGTCACTCACGGGAAGGGAATACACCTGGTACAACAACATCACGCCTAACAGCGTATCCAACTGGGACGATATGGTCAGTGCTTTCTACAAGAAGTACTTCTTCGTGTCCAACAAATCACGCTGACACTGGAAGAATTCTCCAATGAACAATGAACATCCCAACGACTTCGTTAAAAGATTCGTAACCCAAGCACTCGGACTCACACGACCCGAATGTTACCGAACGATAATTGGTGGAATCATGCATCAATGGGATGATACCCATATACCGCGCTCTGTTAGAGAATCGGGCTTTCAAACATTCTCTCGAACTCCACGAAGCCGCAAAACGTTCAAAGAACAACTTCACCAAGACTACTAGAAAGAACCAGAGTTGTTTGAAATGAAGATTTGCGTGAAAGTCGAGGAAGCAGGCGTCTCACAAACAAACAATACAACAATGGCCCTTCAGGAGTGTGGTAAGCGGAGGAGAAAAGAGGAAAGCTTGATAACGGAACAACAAACCAAGCGAACATCCTCGGACACAAGACTTCGTTTGGAAAAAGGAAAGACAAAACTCCTACACAAAACGCCAAAGACACGGGTTTTCCTTTTCCCATGAATGAAGTGATAGAGCTCTTGGAAGCGTGGATCCAAGATGATGCCGTAAACTACCCCCTATCAGCGTCCTCCGACCGAGGAACAAATAGCGGATCCCGTGAATCTTTGTTGCTACCATAGGTTCGTCCATCATCCAACCAAAGATTGCAACAAGTTGAAACAAATATTCAGGGAAAAGGTAGAGACGGGAACTCCAGCTTGGAAACGAAGGTGTTCATAGAGATCCTCTACCTATCGTGAACCGCATGATTTCGGGGACTCATTGCAAGACCGTGCAATCTATGATGGAGCACATGTGTGAAATCTTATATTTCTCCAAGAGACAGCGTCAAGACATATTTGTGCAGCCCTCAACCACGTTGTGTCGGTGAACGTTTGCATCCAAAGTCCCAGAGCCCAGTCTTTCCTAAAAGACTTGAGCAATGGAAACCGGGACTCCTAACCGTCACTCGTTTGAGAAATCGTTGAGTTCGATAACGCGTTGATCGATGCGACTTTAGAGAGTTTAACATCATTACTGAGTCAAGACCTTGAGAGCGGCAAAGATCTCGAAGCAAGAAGTCACCCCGTCATCCAACTGTGGTCGGGATTCAGCGGAGAGCTTAGAGATGCATATGGACACATTGATCTTGAAGTCAAATTGGGTGATGCCTCGACGCAAGCAAAGTTCTACATAGTCAAAGACCATCCCAACTACGACATGATCCTAGGAAGCTCTTGGATGCGGGACAACAAAGCCCATCGGAGGTCTGTCCTCTCATCAAATGTCATGATTTCCGGAGAATCTCCAACACGCCTTTCGGACCCCCGATGATCACAAGCTGCCCGCATCGACAACTTTCCGACGTGACACAATTTTACGAGAGAGCCCGTCGGCATACACCGAAAGGTTCCGGTCTCAAGTAAGTCTCATCACACAACCCTCCTTGCAAACTCAGCCCCTCATTCCGACAAATCTGGGACTGGCTCCAACCGACAAACCAACCCCAGCTAGGAGATGTGAATGGGAAGCCGCCTTTTTCAAATGTTTTATCAAGAACATAGAAGGTTGTCTTGGTCAAAGACAACAAGGCCAAGGTCCAAGTGTCTGCACGCTCAAACCCATTCGGAATTGGATACCTAGTGACGAAGGCGACTACATTCAATGTTGGAAACATAACGGTGAAGATGACCACTCTACTCGACTCACCCACCAAAAGAGAAGATGAACCGTGACTGCAGCAGATGTTATCCTAGGTGGCTACCGCAAGCTCATCAACGCCGATAACTCCGAGGGGGCATAACAATTCACTCACGATGGCTCAAACCTTACCGAACTTAAGATCTTGTGCTACCGCTTCCAACATTCTCCACACTTTAAAACGCTGTGCTATTTTTCCAGCGTGTTTCCTTTTGCAGCTTTCATGTCATGCTTGTAATTCCTCCAAAAATGATTGCAATACTTGCATTCATAGTTAGGGTTCCAATTTTTAATCCTCAATTTAATTGAAGTATTATTTCCATCCGAGAACCTCTCTACTTCTAAAAGACACAAAGCCCTCGAAAACCCTAAGCAAGTATCTCATGGGAAGAAGGAAACGAGCGTGTGCACGAAGGAAAACGATTGCTATCTGCCCGAAAGAAGCTAGGGAAGATCTTGCATCACAGGTCCGTAAATGTTCCATCATGATAATTACTTCTTTTATCACGAAGAATCACGTGTGGAGGAACACCCTTGTTCCTGAGAAGATTCATTTGCAATTTTGGCAAAGGATTATAAAAAAAAAAAAAAAAAAAACTTTTGTTCAAACCATAAAACGAAAGGAAAACTTGAACTCAGCTGCCACTGAGTACAAGGAAGACATTCAAAGGTACGGAACATGCTTGGAAAAGAAAGAATGAAATTCTAATCGCCAAGAGAGTCAGCCTACTTTGCATCACCGCGGTCTGCTCCATCACCCGTTGATGCGCCTCCTTCGAATCTCCCTCAATCTCTGCGTCGGACATCTCCGCGGCAGCAGCGCACTCCATCCCAACATCGAATGCGGGAGCATCAAAGGGCATAGCAACACCATGGGCCGCGCAAAATTTCTTTTCACATGTTCGAGACTCCTCAGTATCGAATCAAGAATTATCACGCCGTCTGGATCGGGTAATCACACTTGTCTTCATTTGGAGGTCGTTTATGTTCAACTCTCCGCCTCTTCAACCACGGGCCAGCAAATCTCTCGGCCCTTGCGCTTACTAGTGTCTGCAGCGTTTCCTCGCGCCTCCGCCGCTCCTCCATGTCAATCGCGACCCGAAAGTGCACGAGATACGTCCTGCGGCAATACGAAGGTGTGGGATAGACATCCCTGGATAGCACGGCCGACTTCGCGAAGAGGAAGATCGATCTTAGCCATTAATTCTCCATGCGCATGGTTTTCAGGCTTGTCAACTTCAAAACTTCTTTCTGGGGAAGCAACAGAATGAGCGTCTACCGCTTCCATGATAATCTGCAGAGAGAAGTGGTTATGAGCACACAAAAAAAAAAAAAAAAAAAAAGAGAGGATCATCAAAACTATCGATCAGTTAATCATAAAATCAGAGCGTTACGAGATATGGAATAAACGACCACGTGAGATGATTCTTTATAATCTCACAAGTCTATTGCATCCTGAAAAGGAAAAGAAGTCTTTACTTACCACCTATGAAGGCTGCTAATTCGGGATAACAATCGAAGAGGCTTATCGGATATACCTGAGGAAAGCCGTATGTGATGAAAGAAGTCCACCTGAAGGAGCGGCCGAGCTCATACATGTACAAGAAGAACCAAAGCGACTCACCGGATCAAGTCCTGCTTCTTTCGCATCCTTAATCAAGACCAACCAGTTCCCGAGGAAACGCTGACAATGTGAAACTATCCGAAATATGTATTCACTCCGGCTTGGTCATTTCGTATGTCACCATCTCATGCCTACCACACAATAGTGTAACCATTATGTGCTAGGCGGGGGACTTAATGTTGATGGTGGATTTTTAGTTTTAAGGTTAAATTTGTGAGTAACTTGAGAAAATCATGTTGTGACATCTTGTAAAAGATAAAGCCATTTATAAGTGACGGATACTCCTCACTTAATTCACCAAGAATGGAGCATGTAGAACAATCCCATTCGCGAATACATGAAATTCCTCCGAAGTTGGAGCATGTAGCAACAATCCTTCCCGTGAATTTCATATCAGCCTTGTATTTCCTGTACTCATTATCGATTGTGGCATGACGCACTCGAGTGTTACTCTTACGGAGTAACACGAACCTCCAAGCACTATACAATCATTATCGTGTGGCATGACGACCAATGTTACTCTTACGAGAGTAAACACGAACCTCCAAGCACTATAATGAAACCATGTACGAAATACCCGCATAGGGTTGATTCTCGGTGTGTTATACTAGCCGAGACCTCTCGGTGTGTTATACTAGCCCGATTGAGCCCCTCTCGGTGTGTTATACTAGCCCGATTGAGCCCTCTCAGTGTGTTATACTAGCCCGATTGAGCATCCTGGACTTGACTGTACCGATCTCCGGATATGATACGATCGCAGTCATCCAACTCCACAAGCATGATTGGATGACCACGATCAATTCCATCACCCTAAGCATGGTATGGAATACCTACGGCCTTAGCTTGCTAGATATGATGATCGCTAGTCATCCAACTCCACAAGCATGATTGGATGACCCCGGATCAATTCCATCACCCCAAGGTATGGAATACACACAACACCCCCGCATGGTCGACCATTGGCCTTGGCTTGCCAAGAAACCGTCCATACCAAGCATTATGGGCGGAAAACCTAAATTAGGGTTTGCGGCATATTACATGTGCCGCAAAAACGGTCCTCAACCATCCATATTCGTAGGTATAGATGGATGGTGTAGATGTAGACTCAAAGGGCCTTGAGCATGTCGACACAATCACCATGTGACCGCCTACACACTTGACCAATCGGTCAAAACCAACCATGATTGGTTACAACAAATTGGTCACTTTGCCAAATAGCATGGTCGCGCGGCTTTGAAAGCCAAAATTAGGGTTCAAGCCATCACGCGCGTCCATCTTCTCCGGCATGAATGGAGGGTCACAGATTAGATTGAGCAAGGGTCGGTCACACCAGCATGACCACCGTGAGCCCATCTACCTCCTCATGCGGTCGGCCAAGGCATATCACGCCTGGCAAATCCAAAACGCCCGCTCAAACATGCGTGGATACACTTCCCAAATTGCAAATCGATCTCGACCACTCAACTTCACCCCGGACGAATTGGGTGGCTTAGATCACGTTTTCATGGGACGGTGAGACATGGCGTGAACATCAGCCTACCATCTTCACGCAAAACCAACCGGCCAAGACCGACCAAGCTAGGTCGTCTTGGAAAACGCGCCGGAAGAGAGTATGGCGCATGACTTCTTGCGGTATCAAACTCTTATCGCAAAATCGATCTCAACCACTCCTCTTTGCCGGTCAAATCGAGTGGCCCAGATCGCGCTTTCATGAGGGAACGGAATACGGGCGCCTACACCATCATGCCGTCCCAACACGCATGTATGGTCGGTCCTCTCAAAATCTTTCCCATGCTTGGTTTCGGCCAGGTCAAGAGTGATGCTCGCCTTGCGCCTCTTTAAAAACCCTAATTTCATCAACTAGTGCAGATGAGCGTCTCAAACATCATCTCATCCGTCAGACTTCACTACTTGGTTATATAACCTCAGTCGAGTTATTTGGTTAGTGAGAGTTATTACCCATCACTTTACCACACCGTAATGCAAAGACTACATAAAATACACGATACTTCACAAGTATCGACTTTACGAATAACGCCGATTATTCAATTCAAACATTACATGCTATCTTTCGTGGATCCACGATCCACATTCCGCACATCAATCATGTCACAAATCGGGGATACATACGGGGTATTGGTCTGTGGTTTACAAATGTCAACGTGCAACGCGCCATCACAAGAACGTGTTAGGAAGTCATGGACGGTTAGAGATGAACAGAAAAGTGGGCAAGACCTGGTCATGTTTCCGACACACAACTCCACTACTCCATCATTCCACTACCTCCACTTCCCACGAGAAACGTGAATGAGGCTCAATGACTTGTATAAATAGGTTCTCCGCCCCTATTTCCAACAACAACAAGGAATAACCGAGAACAACACAAGTTCGGGCGAGACAGAAAAACCAAGTGTTAATACAAAAACCGTATTCAAACACTCGAGAGCACCTTTGCATCAACCGTAAGCTTGCTCATCTTTCCTGTTACAAGTCATAAGCAAGCCAACACCTTCATAATCTCAACACCTTCTTCGCTTCCCTCCCCAAGATCAACCCCATCTCCTTCACTGTGACCGAAACAAGTCTGGGAAACAGCCATTTCTTGGTTTAGGCCGGACTTGCACATTGATTGATCTCTCGAATCTACAAGCACTCACCACGGCAAGTGCATTTGTTGAAGGTTTAGATTCATTCCTCATCCACACCCCAAATTACCAAATTCTGCAGGAGTAGTTTTCACCCATCAACAGCCATTTAATTTATCTTTCCGCATTATAATTGCACTTTGTACGTTAACAGGGCACTTGATATTGATCCTATTGGTTTCAGTACCGTACCTTTTATCAAGTGATCATTTTGTTGTTGTATTGTCTCGATTACATATCCATAGACGATCACACAAAGTGTATTGGTTTTCTCCACTTGCCTTTGATATTTAATTCACGGAGTTAGGCTAGTTCTGGACTAACCCTATATCAAGTGGACACTGTGTTGAAATATTCATTGAGTGATTGTTGCTCCAAGAGGTTTATACACAAGTGGGTGTTGTATAGGTTGTGATCAAAATAAAAGATTGTGGTGTATTTGGGTACCCCGTCTTTCAATTGGTATCGGGAGAAACAAAACACGGAAATATCTAACAAATTGTGTTTGGTGCGATCCAACCTATAAGACCTAATCTAAAATGGTTTTATAGAACCCGATAATGATTCAATTAACGTAAAGAAAGACATCAAGAGTTTTGAATTAACACTTGATGATGGCATCTACGCACTCAATATCCGAAGACCACCACGAAATCATCTCAAGAGAATCTACTAGACAAGTTAATCCTGTTAATGATGTAGAAACTAATGACGACTGGAAATTTTATCTACAAGAAAGGTTTGACGAAATTTCAGATGATGATGACTCAGATTTTGAACGTGATGTAGAAGAGGATGTCTCAGAATACTCTAAACTATCAATCCTTTGAAAAATAAAACCGAGAACTTGATTTTCTTGGTTTTATGACTCCTCTTTGTCGTGAGAATAATAAACTGAAGAAGGTTTTCCAAGGATGTATATTGGTTATCGCCTCAGTGACTCTCTTCTTGAAGATCGTACAGACGAGCTAAATTCTAAGAAATTAGAATGTGAAAATCTTCAACGAGATCTCTTTTTGTCGAAAAAGAAACTTTCTAATTTGAAGTAAGGGTTAATTCTCAACAAAAGAGTTTGAAGATAAAGAAGGTGAATATCTCTCACAGAAAATACCTTGAGGCTAATCTAGGTGGTGCTCTTGATAAATCAAGACGTTGGAAGAAGAAAATTTGTACTTGAAAAAGTCCAATGATAGCACAAACAATTTATCCTCATTGTTAGAAGCAGGAAGATATCATGGTGATACACGGGGATTAGGATATAAGGAATCAAGTGCTTCCAACGATAACAATGAGATAAAATTTGTTAAAGCTACAAATTCTTCTCAAGCAGACTTCCCAATGTCAAAGATGCTCCTATTTCTTGTAAATAAGAAAAGCATGTCAAGACTAAGAATTGTGTTCAAATCAAAGAAGAACCAAAGAAGGCATTTCTACTAAAGTCAAGAAAGCAACAACGTTGAACAAAGATAAGAAGAAGAAAAAGAAAACTCGTCGAGCTCCAATGCAAGAGGATCCACAAAAAGGTAACATTAAAACTCAGTCTTCGTATGTTACTAAGCATTGTTATTATTATGGTAATAAGGGACACTTGCAATGGGGATGCAAAGTTCGTAAGATGCAAGATGCACTTTCTTTTGTATCAAACGAATTGGCTAAGTTTGCTCCCCAAAAGATCTCGAGATAGTTATTGTCCTAAGTTTAGGCAAATAATTATTATAATGATAGTTCAAGTTTTTCCAATCGCTCGACAAGGTCATCTCATAAAAGACCCAACTATAGAAAAATAGATGACTTTGTAACTGCGAAGACAAGATGCGATGTTCCAAATTGGAGAAAAGTTATTTCGCAAAGTATTCAAAAGGACAATCTTCCTAATGGTATGAAATAGAAAGTCAGCTCTGTGAAACCGAACTCTAAATGGGTCCCGAAGTCCTCATAACCAGAAGGGACCAAAAGTTAGTCACAAGAATGACTCTTAGTCATTAAATATTGATAACAATGTTTACAAGAATCTTTTTGAAAGACTAAAGAAAGACTTCATGTTGTCTAAAGTATCTTGTACTAATGAACGTTGTGATAATGACACTCTTCATCATAAGTCAAAGAAGAAAAACAAGAGATGGAACAAGAGAAAACAAACCAAGCAAGAGGTCAAGAATGGTAATTCTGTCTTAGTCACTCGTGACGAACACGACAAGGCTCAAATAAACACAACCTAGTTGCGTTGGAATGTGCATGCTCACCTTTGTGCTCAATCTTTTGAAGGGCGAAGAAGCACATGAAACTGAGCACATGACATCTCGGTTATTATATGACTAATTAGCATCTTTAGGGAGATTTCTTTTCTTCTATACTCATACCTTCTCTATCTATATTTGATCTTTTGATAGAAACGTAATTTGGAGTTTATGATGTTGATATCTACTGATCATATATGTGTATTACGGTTAAAACGAGCCAAAATCACTGAATTCGGACATTGTATGCAAAAGTTATAAATAAAACAGCTTTTGTATGTGATCCATGTGATTGGTGTGATCGGCCTTTTGTGATTGTTGTAACCGATCCCCGTGATTGGCCGTGAATCGATCTCGTGACTCGTGTGATCCATGTGATTTGTGTGATCGGTCCATACGAAGGAGTGTAAAACTTGTTTTGCTTCATAACTTCTTCGCCTAGAACTCGAATGACCTCATTCTATTTGCGTTGGTTTCAATTCAATTCCCTACATGATTGAGGTAATTGCAATACTTGACTATTTGTTGAATATTTATGGTGTATTGTATTTTTATGGGATGTTTGATTTCGGTTTTCTTATCTTAATATTCGATCTCATATGATGTGTGAACCTTTATGGTTTGTGTGGCTTTTTGATTTAGCGGGATTAAGTTTCTAGCCCATGTTGGTAGGATTTATCAAAGGATCATAAGGTGTTCGATTGAAACTCATGTGTGAAAAAGTCACAATATGTTAAATCGATTTGTGTTTAACATAAAAACATATGTGTTTCTAGGTTTTCAACTTTTGCATTGGCACACATTAGTTAAAACCGATTCAACCTTTCTCTGGTAAAGGTTGTTGTTGTTGTTGTTCTTTTGTTATTGCGAGAGGATGACAACATAATGGGGGAGAGTTCTAACTTGAACGTGCACTTAATGATATATCCTTCTGGGGAGAAGAGGATGCGAAATATGAGGTAACGAATTTGTTAGTTAATCGTTTTCCTGTTTAAGAAAAGCTTGAGTTTATTGCATATATTTTGCTTTTACTTAACAAAATTCGGTACAATTGATGTTTATTCTATTATGTATGTATGTATGGATGTGTGTGTGTGTGTGTGTGTGTGTGTGTGATTCAATTGTTTCTGGTTAAGAAAAAACTGGTTTGATATCTTTCTTTATTGTTTGGTATCAATTGCTTTAGACTTAACGAAATTTGGTGCAATTGTGGTGCTTTAATGTCTATGTTTGTTTCAATTGCTTCCGGTTAAGAGAAATATTTGTGCAAGTCAATTTATTTGGTTTGTATGTATTGTTTATGGCTTAACAAAATACAGGATCATTTTTTTAGTCCAATTCGATTCCGGATAAGAGAAACTAAGTTAATTCTGATCTTAGTTAGACTTATCAAAGTAAAGGATTTGGTTATTCAAGTCTAATCGAGTGCCTTGACAAGAAATATTAGTTAACTAACCTAGTATTTTTCTTGTCTAAAGTGAAAGGTCTAAGTTATTATCTGAACAATTAGAGCTTGATGATAAAAATAAAGTTAATTCTGATCTTTATTTTGGTCTTATCGAAATAAGCGATTGTATTTGTGCAATCGCTTTTAGCAAGGAACTAAGTTTCTTAGTCAATTTGTTAAACTATTAGGGGAAATTGCTTCGGGAAATTGTTTCCTTGATAACATATTAAAACCAAATTACTTGTAGTTTCGCTTTGATATTGGTTATCTAAAATGGTATGTGAAACCTTCTGCTTAACTCTTATAGGTTGTACAATTCTTTTAGATTTGTAAGATCCTTTCGGTTTGGTATTTGCTCGGACCTTTGTCATTTTGTGACCAAAAAGGGGAGAAATATTTGGAGTAAACAAAGTGATTTGTAAT
>JAJJWW010011360.1:0-78327 GCA_023531295.1 Papaver armeniacum | reverse complement strand
AAATGAAATGATTCTCCATCTTCTTCGTTTTGGGCCTAGCCCAATAAATTATAAATCAATTCATTTCTTTCATTTTACGAGCGGAATTCCACGTTTTATTCCATTGAGCTTTATTTCCCAAAAACACCTACAAATACACAAAATATTAAAATAAGTACGAAAATGAGCACTAACAGTTTAGAAAATTGGGACAAAGTAGACACATAAATGCGTCGATCAGTACGTGCATAACATCTCCAATTAGCTTTAAATCTATGCAAATCTTCTTAAATTTCAAATGCTCATAGGAAAGCAAAATACAATATATCAATTGAACCCAGGTATTGCTCACTAACATCACGTTCACAGAAAGGCCAATTTTTTTTTTTTCTTTTTGGTACCTTAGGAAACACGTACTTGTTTGCTAACTTCAGAAGAGAATCAACTTGCTTGCTAACATCAGGAAAGAATCAAAGCGGTCTTGCCGATATATTAATATAGCACAAATGCATGTTTCGTGTACTCTCAAGAAAACTAAAACTTCATCAGCCAGATAATGTCATCATTTTATGTCATCGAGAATACAAAATGTACAACATTTTTGTAAAATCTGTACTAGAAACGTTTCCGTTGTCTATACATTTGAGTAACAAAGGGCAATATCACCTCGGAAATTGTTTTTTTCCTTTTCTTTTCTTGATCCGGAGTGCCTTCCTAATTAAAATTTCATTTTTGTAACGTCTACTCTAAATCATTCAAGAATTTGCATGTACCTGAAGGATATGTACTCCTTTCAAGGTTAGCAACAATCACAGGAAACAGTGTTCAACTGTTCGGAACTCTCAACTTACAAGTGTTTTCGAAAACAAAAGTGGTTCAATGACAGAAGTTTTCAAACAAGTGGCGTCGCTTCCATATATGTTACCAGATGAAAGCATACTCCAAGATATACCTTAGTAACTCCATGTTGTCCACGGCCACTTACTTATTGCCTAATGTACGTTAGGCATACACTGGTCGGGCTAGCTCATCAAACAAAGGAGGGGATAATTTCTAGGTGTGGTTGTCAGTGGGCTAATGTTGGTGGAACAAAAACTATGTACTCTACCTTTTTGGCCTAAACTACGTACTCTGCCTGCCTTTATGGTAATGCTCTTCTTATAAATAGTAGTATTGGGAAACCCAAACAAGCAATTTCGAGCTAAACAATCACAAAGAAAAAGAGTGCGCAAGGAGCTTAATTAGAGATGGCAATGGAAATTAGTAGCATAATTTGCCGGTTTAGTTTAGTTCTAGTATTGTTAAGTGGAATTCTAACGTCAACAGGTAATGCAGTTTCGCAAAATGTCCCGGGCTGTGACGATGAAGCTAAAGCTTTAGCACGTCTTTGTGCAAAGTATGTATTGAAGACAGGTCCGAAAATTCGACCGTCCATGGAGTGTTGTTTGTTGGTCAGGCAGGGTGATGTACCCTGTATGTGTATGCATGCCACTATAGACGTTGTGAAACTTATTAGCATGGATAAAGTTTTTTACGTTGCTGATACCTGTGGAAGGAAGATTCCTCCGATGAAGAAATGTGGAAGTATTGGATCGATCGGAATAAAATGAGAAGAATGAACAAACGAAAGATAAGAAGCAGATTTCCAAAATGCTTTTTTTTTTTTTCATTTCTTTTTTCTTAGTAGGGGAGCCTGCCACCTGAGAAAACTCATTACGATGTACCAAGAGCAGATGGCACCTATGAACAAAAGAGATGATGCTAATAATAAATAACACATTTAATTTTCTACACACTATATTACCTCAAAGAATCTTGTCTCTCACTACATAACTGCCAGAATTAATTACCTCAAAACGAAATTAAGTTGCTTTGTGAACACTCTCGTTAACGAGAGGAACTCTAGACTTTTACTGCCAAAGAACAAATGTTGTAGTTGTTATTAAAAAAGACAATTTCTTGCTGTTTTTTTTTTTTGTGTCTAGTCCTCAAAGACTTTTGTACCAATTTAATTACACTTGTTTTAAAAAGGTTCACGGAATATTTGGTGGGATTTTTCCCGGTTTAGCATTACTTGGGTTAAGAATTACTGATATATATCTTGTCCTTGAAAATTAGAAGAAAATGCGTACGTTCATATATATTCTGGAAATCGTTTCTTGGTATAGGTATTTCCTTTAGTAATTAAGAGAAAAACTCCATTCAACTTAAATAAGTTAATGAAACGAATGTCGATGTTATTGTAGTACAGCGGAGAAGTCATTTGCTGACGCAGGTTTTATAATAAACTATGTACAACAATGTTCTTGTGGGCTGTTCCAAGTATTTAGTAAAAAGAAAAACAATAAAGCTTTTCAGAACAGATGGTTTTCAGCTTTCTATACATTTTGCCAAATGTTACAAAGATTCTCACGAAAAAAAGAGGTTACAAAGTACCTCAGTTAACTCCGGGTACTCCAATCCGTTCCCAATGTTAGGCATGCATTGATCAGGTATTCTGTAGGTTAGCTCATTAAAGGCAGGAGGAGTTAATTCCGAGGAGGAATCGCAACGTGGCCAATGATGCTCAAAGGAATATACTAATATACTAACTGAATCATGTATATAGTAGTACAAGGAGACCCTAACATGAGCAACTTCAAGCTAAACCATCACAAGAATAACAGATATCGAAGTGTTAGAGTAAGAGATGGCAGCAGTAAGCAGCAATATTTGCCGGTTGGTTTTAGTTATAGTGCTCTTGGTTTCAATTCTAACATTAACAGCAGGTGCACTTTCAGGACGGAATGTCCCAGGGTGTGAAGATGAGACAAAAGCTTTGGTAGACCTTTGTTCAAAGTATGTATTGAAGACAGGTCATAACATTCGACCAGCAAAGAATTGTTGTGCTTTGGTCAGAGAGGTTGATGTAAATTGTATTTGTACGTATGCCACTAAAAAAATCGCAAAACTCATTAGCATGCATAAAGTTTTTTATGTTGCTGCTACTTGTGGCAGAAAACTTCCTCATATGAAAAAGTGTGGAAGTATTGGAATCGGTTCGGGGTAAGAAGTTGGATCTTTTGAAGAGAAACGAAATAGGAGAACAATGAACAAATAAAAGACAAGAAGGCGAATATGAAGATCTAGAAATATAAGCAGACATGTATTAGTCAGTATCAATAATATAAGGTGCTAGCTGCGTGTTTTAATTTTATTGTTTATGTTACAAATTTATTATAATCTTGTTTTCACTATCGCTTTCGATTCCTCACGATTCAAATTTCAACATCTTCTTAAATTTCAAACGCGCTTAGGAACTATACTGTCCTCCTCCTTACAGCTCAATACACATAGAAACGCTGTTAGAAGGCCACTTTCTTATTTTCGTACCACAAGAGTTACGAAGAGGGGAACAAGGGTCTCGACCAGAATATTAATTAAGGCCCATGCATGTTCATGTGATCACAAGAAAGCTTAAAATTCATCAGCTAGAAATTGTCATCTTACCTCATTGCGAGATACAATTGTACCGCAACACACAACGAAAACATTTTTTGGAAAATCTGTACTAGAAAGAAACGTTTCCATTGTCGATATGTACGAGTAACAAAGTGTAATGTCACCTCACAATTTATTTTATTGTTGTTTTTTGTAACGTCTACTTTAACCATTCAGACAGTTGCATGTACCTGAAGGATTCTCCTTACAAGGTGGGCAACAACCGGAATCAATGATCCTAACTACGCATTGTCAGATGGACATAAAAAATTGCGAAAATGCTTCCCTTCCCCACTAGTGTCCCCCATTCATGTCCACCATTAGGTGTCATGCAAGTAGTGGTTTGATGCCACACAATGGGTGGGGGAAATCTGTGGGGGAAGTGTAGCACAGTCGAAAAAATTGTGTACTAAACTCTTAACTTACAAGTGTTTTCGTAAACAAAAGTGGTTGGGCGACAGAACTTTTCAAACAAGTGGCGCCATTCGTTACCAAATGCTATACAGAGTCACAGACAGACCCAACAGAGTAGTTACAACACTTCGCAATTATAAAAGAGAGAATATTCAACAATATACCTTGGTAACTCCACTGCCATCTAATTAGTGCCTAATGTACGTTAGGCATGCACTGATCAGGTTAGCTCATCAAAGAAAGGAGGAGATAATTTCAAGGTGCGATTGGCAGTGGGCAAATGTTGGTTTCAGAAAAACTATGTACTCTACCAATCACAGAGAAAAAGAGTGAGCGAGGAGGATAACTTGCCGGTTAAGTTTGAAAATACACAAAATTGGTTTAATAGACCAAAATCAACAATTCTTGGGTGAAAAGGACATTTAGATTTTGATACTGTTTAAATAGAAAAAAATGTAAAAATAGTCAGGATGTAAACAGTTTCATCCTGCCCATTTTCAAATGTTTTTTTCTTATTTTTAATTTACATCACGATGCAACCAGTTTCATCCTTACTATTTTGTAAGTTTAAGCCAGGATGAATCCAGTTTCATCTTGCTATTTTTTTAGTGTCCATTTCACCCATACTAATTTTTACTTGTCCATTTGAACCATATTTTAAAAATATTTGGACAAATGACTCATTTTCCTTAAAGCACACTACATTGGGACTCAAGAGTATTTTCATGATCATCATTCAAAAAAAAATATTTTAAAAATATTTTAAAAATATTGGGACTCAAGAGTATTTTCATGATCATCATTCAAAAAAATAAAATAAAAAAAAATGTAAAGTTTTAATCCTTAAAGCACACTACATACTAGTCGTACAGCATACTGCGTACAGTACCTTACAAATGAAAATACAATCAGAAGCAGACTAAAAATTCAAATCCGAAATCAAACTCAAACATACTAGATCATCAATATATGTTCCTAATGAACAACATATTATTATTGCATTGGAAGCAAAAACAACACGAAGAAACAGATTAACCAAATTCAACAATTAATATAATCAATATTAATCACTAATTGGTGAATCAGGTTTTATCAATCAAGCCGTAGCTAGGGATAAAAAACTTATGGTAGCCCCTGGACTGCTTTTACAGCAACATTGACACGATACCGAGGTAGGCTTTACTGTGCACATCTGCTTTGTCATTGAAGTTGCTGAACATTGCGTTTGACAATCATTTTGACATAGACTGCAATCCTTAGTGCTGTAATATGTGATCTGTGAATATTTATCACCAGCATAACACATATTCCTTGGAGGTGGTGGGGGCGATGGTGGTGGTGGTGAGGGAGGTGGGGGCGATGGAGAAGGTGGTGGGGGTGAGGGAGGTGGGGGTGATGGAGAAGGTGGTGGGGGTGATGGAGGTGGGGGTGATGGAGAAGGTGGTGGGGGTGAGGGAGGTGGGGGCGGTGGAGAAGGGAAGGTGGTGGGGGTGAGGGAGGTGGTGGTGGAGGGTATGGAACCTGTTTCCGACAGCAACAGATACAGTTTAATCCAACATTAGTTTTTCCATTAGTAAAATACCCACAAATCTGGTCACCTACTCTTGCTCCTACGGCATCGCATCTAGGTTTACAGCCATCATGACAACGGCGGCAATCATTGCCACTGTAGTTTGGAAAGGTAAATGATTTGTTTATATCTGTGACTGCACATACACCCCACCAGGCTGGAAGTGGAGCTACTGGACCTGGTTGCACTCGACAACAACCCTCGCATGTCTTTTCGTTGGTCTTTTTAGGATCCCAGGCGTTCAGCTCTAATTGAGACACTACTCTGCCCTGCAACGCGCAATTGGTTCGCAACTCCTTTCGGCAACCATCACCATCTGACACCTTTGCCGTAGTAATGGTTTCACCAAGGTCGCATGAAATAGCGGTCCCTGATTGCATCTCTACAAGTATGGACGTACATGTGTATTAGCATCAAAGGCAGCTAATTTATTAGTTAATAAGATATTCAGCAAAATACAATCCATTGCAAAATAAATGAGTCATTTATGATATCACAATCTCTTTGTCAATGTATTGGGTGTACTGATATCGTGTTCATATATATATATATATATCTAATTATACTGTAATCAACAAGATTAAAAATGGTTTCAAGTATAATGATCGATACAATCAGAACAAAATAGAGCCTTACGCAGTGATAAGCCGATTATTGCAAAGAGCAAGAATCCAATAAATGACGGCTTCTCCATTGTTATGATTAAGATAGCTAACATCTTTTTTCAAGATAGATTTCTTGTGTTTAGTTTGGTTGTGTGATTCATGTTATACGAAGCGTTTCTATTTATAGCAAGCTTGTATCGTATACAGTAAAAACAAGTGTCAACTAATGCTTTCAACATGTAGTAAAAAACAAACGAATCGTGCTAAGTTTACAAGTAAGATCGACAACCACAGTTTTGTTTTCTTGTTTTAGTTTACCCATTTTTCTTGGGCAAATGTATAGATCTACCATGTGAGCAATTGGGAACCTGAGAGCCTTACAGTCATATAACATGTGAATATGCATCTTCTTGTCCATCCTCTAAAAGTTAAGTTTTGGCATCTCAGAGGTACGTAACATGCAACTCAGATTTTGTTTGTCCTACTTCAAGACACAAATCTTGAAAAATGGTAAACAAAACATCTTCCTATAGTAAGTGTGGGTTTGGACCAGTTTTTTTGTTACACTTATTTTACTCGATAATGTCAGGTTTTCACACTCACCATCCAAAGCTAAAATTGTTGCCTTGCGAAGTTGCAGGTGCACTGATGCTTGAGAAACCAAGTTGCATGTGCCCAACAAATTTTTCCGGCATACTAGTTTCGTTTATTTTTACTGGATGCCCATGCATCCATGAGCAGATGATGCATGGGAACCGACACTATTTGTGCCTATAATCAGAGCGATAAGAAACCATTAATTGTGAATAAAAAATAAAAAAATGCAAATTTTTAATCCTTGAAGCAAATCGTACACTACATACCAGACCAGACAGTACACTACCATACAAATGAAAATACAAAAAACTAATACATCATCGATGTTCCTAATGAACAACATCTTATTAATACATAGGAATAAGAAAATTAAAGCAACACCAAGGAAAAGATTAACCAACTTCATGAATAGCACTAGTTAGCTACACGTGAAGTACGATTTTATGAATCACTCCATAGCTAGGATAAGAAACTTCCGGTATCCCATGTGTTGCTTTTACAACAACATTAGCACCATATCGACGTAGGATTTACTGTGTGCATCAGCATTGGCATTGACCATTGTGTTTTACATTTACATTGACCTCTGTGTTACAAGGGCAGGTTGGAGGTGAAGGACAGGATGGAGGTGGTGGCGGTGCTGGAGGTTGGGGTGGAAGGCATGGAACATTTTCCCGACAACAACAGGTGCAGTATAATCCGGTAACAGTTTTATCATCATTAACAAGATACCCACAAATCTGGTCAGCAACTTTAGATTTTGATTCATCGCATCTAGTTTTACAACCCTCTTCGCAAAGGTGGCAATCATTGCCCGTGTAGTTTTCAATTTTAAATGTTTTATCTGTATCTGTGACTGCGCACTTCGTCCACTCGACTGGAGCTGGACATGGGGGTGGTACTCGGCAACAACCCTCGCATACCTTTTCACCAATGTTTTTAGGATCCCAGGCGTTGAACTTCAACTGAGACACTACCCTTCCCTGCAACCCGCATTGGGTTTGCAACTCCTTTCGGCAATCCTGGCCACTTTCTATCTTATCCGCAGTAACAACGGTTTCACCAAGGTCGCATGAAATAGCTGTTCCTGATTGCATCTCTACAAGTATGGACGTATGTACACAAAACATCAAAGCAGATAATTTACTATAGAATTGAATAAGAAACTCAAAAAAAATTATAATCGAATAATTGCGAACATGAAACAAAAACAAGGACAAGAAGCAGGTAATCTATAAAGAACACAACAGGACTAAACATGGTTTGAAGAATAATGATAAATCAGTTGATCAGAACGGAATAGAGCTAAATGGTACTACTTACGCAGTGTGATAGATAAACCAATTATTGCAAAGACCAAAAATCCCGCAAACGAGGACTCCATCCTACGTTAAGATGTAGATGGCTGCTTACTCCTATTACTATTGCTCTGTTTTTCCTTAAAAAGACAAATTTTTGTGTTTAGTTTGGCTGTGTACGTTTAATGTTATCCAAAGCGTCTCTATTTATAGCAAACCTGACCTATATTAAGTACTACTACTACATTCTCAAAAAACCTCATGTGAACGCGGATCATCACATTATTGCTAGAGCATCCATGCACATGCTATGTTTTAATTACTCCCATTTTTGCTGGTAGATTTATCATTTATAGATTGGCATCCAATGAAAGCACACATTAGAATAAGTTTATATCCATTTATCATGCTAAGCATCTCTAACCATGATTCTTTCGGTTTCAGGAAAATTAATGTTTTCAACTTTTGAATTCAGCCTATTCTTAGTCAAAAATAAGTGTCATTTTCCTGAAACGGAGGCAGCATGACCAATCCGACAGGCTGGGTTAGGTTAGAAGCCTAGATTCGGCTTTCTCATATCAAAAAGAAATTTTGTTTAGAGCTCATATTTTAATTTTTGTTCCTGAAAAACTATCCTTTTCCCTAGGCACAAAAAATTATAAAAATAGACAAGATCGGAGGTCTGATCTTGGCATTCACTGTTCTCCACCTTCTTCTGCTGCAATTACGTTAACAAAGATGGCAATTAATTGCATGTGTAATTGTAATGTTGCATTGTCGTTGTCTTGTCTTCAAAAACCCATCCGATTATTAAATGATTGTTACACAAAAAACATAGTTTTATAACTATTTATCTGCTAATTAAAATGAGATTTAAAAAACCAGAATTGCAACTGCAAACAACCTCTCTTTGGATGATTTCAAAAAAAAAAAAACCTCTCTTCGATAGAATTCATCTACTCCCTCCGTACCTATTATATAGGCGGAATTTTGAATTTTGCTTGTACCAATAGATAGGCGGATTACTATTTCCAATATGAATATTTTCATACATGCCCTTATTAATGGTACATAAATAATTGAGTTATTAATAGGACAAGGGGTAAAACATGAAAAAACATAAAAAATTATGAATTCAATGTGATTTTCTTAATCTAAGAGAATTTTCTCTCACCGCATATATATATATATATATATATGAGGGGGGAAAATATTTGTAGCCCAAATTAACTTTTTTCTCTATCACAAACCCATCAATAAGATTGCATATATATGCAACCCATAATTAAATATCATAGGAGTTAGATTACATTAATAACCTTTTATTTTTTTAATTAAAAAAACGTGAAGTTTGTTTTAGAAGAATCAGTTACGATAATCACTTTTAATTCCTAAAAAATCTCCTCTTATTTTTGGTTTTTTTTCTCTATACCGAAAACGTCTCCTTAAAATGTGTTTTATTGACTTAATAAATAATAATCCTTAGAAAACAGCTCCTTTTATTTAGTTTACCTTCCTAAAAAATTAAATTATCACAACTCATGGAAAATTTTAGTTTTCACCATCTTGTGATAATCAAAATTATCGAACTAACGTACATAAAGTTTTAATTTTCACTATTTTGTGATAATCATAATTATCAAACTAACATAAATTCTTGATTTTCATTATTTTGTGATAATAACAATAATAAGTTTATGAAAAATTCTAGTTTTCCCTATTTAGTGATAATTACAATTTTCATTGTGTTTATATCAAAATTATCACAGGTCTGAAAGCTCGAATTTTCACAATTCAGTGATAATTAGAATTTTCATCAAAATAATCTAATATAACACTAAAAATTAGAATTTTAGGGTTTAAACATGCTAAAAATAAGATTCAACTTGATCAATTTAGAGTTAAAAAAAAAAGATAAACAGGAATCAATGATGTCGAAAACCTCTTTGAAGAATAAGATAGGAAAGATAAGTATGGTTAATCTTCAACAATCACCAAACTCGTAAGAATGGAGAAATATACCGAGGAAGTACTTTGAGAGACGGGAAGAGAGAGGAGACGGGAAGAGAGAGAATTAAATGTGGAAACACTGTCTAATTTTTTTCTTTATGTCAAAATCAATGGCATCAATTACTAGAGCCTAAAAATAGGGCGTCAGTTGCTCGAGCCTTAAAATTTGGCGACAATTACTACTAGAGAGTAAAAATGGTAATTTTTTGTTCCAATAAATTTGTTAATAATATGTAATTAATAAAGGCTAATTTAGTCATGTATAGATTTTGATAATCTAATTTCAGTCTAAAACTATTAATCTTAACCATACATCTAGTATTTTGGGCTATGCATATATACCATCTTAATGGTGGGTTTTTGAAAGAGAGAGGAGATATTTCCACTATATATGAGGTATATGGAGGGAGTATATGCATGTGCATACGTACTGGTACTCTTGGGACGTTGCCGTTGACAACTAAAAAAAATCTCGTGTCTTGTGTGGCTCAAAAATCCAGAATCAATCTGGATATGGAAACACCATTTAATGTTCACGTGCAAATGGAAATATTTAACACAAAACCAAAGACACATCAGAAAGTCAATTGTCTCCACAAAATCAAAGTACAAATAAAGAGTGACTTGGTTTGGTTGTCATTCTGCTTTACTTCCTCGGACAACCAATATTGCATTTATTCACATCATTTGGACTGGCAAGCTTCGAATCATTATTAACCACCTTAATTAATTATAAATATTTTATATACATTTTCGGAAAAAGATCAGAAATAATGTTGGGACAAACGATTGATGTATCTCGTGAAATACTCAGCTAACTCTCATTAAAAACGACCAGATATACCATGTTTCCATGAAATATGTAACTATCCTTGAGGATACTAAAAAAAAAATATTCATTTTCGAAAAAAGATCAGAAATAATGCTTACAACATCTTCAACGCTAGGGGTTAAGATCATCCAATATGAAGGTCTAAATATTAATTTTTTTCTTTTTGTGAGTAATCACACAAAAAGAATTAAGAATAAGACCCATTTTTTTTTGTTGATCGACATGTTTCAATTTATTATCATGTGCCCTTATTAATGGTACATAGATAATTGAGTTATTAATTTATTATCATGTGCCCTTAATTAATTATAAATATTTTATATACATTTTCGGAAAAAGATCAGAAAATGTTGGGACATAACGATTGATGTATCTCGTGATTTACTCAGCTAACTCTCATTAAAAATGACCAGATATACCATGTTTCCATGAAATATGTAACTATCCTTGAGGATACTAAAAAAAAAAAATTCATTTTCGAAAAAAAATCAGAAATAATGCTTACAACATCTCCAACGCTAGGGGTTAAGATCATCCAATATGAAGGTCTAAATATTAAATTTTTTCTTTTTGTGATAATCACACAAAAAGAATTAATAATAAGACCCTTTTTTTTTTTTTTGTTGATCAACATGTTTCAATTTATTCAAATTAGCATACCAAAAACATCAAAGTACGGGATTATCAAGACCTTAATACAAACAAAGATATTAATTACAAGTAAAATCGCGAAGAGAAAGAGCCATAAACCACCACAAAGATATCCAATTTTTGTATATGTAGTTGCAAAGAATGATGATATATTCTGGAAACGAATCTCACCATTTAATCTGATATTCTTCTTAAACAATAAGAGATGTTTCCAAAAAAAGATGAGTATATTTCCCTTAATCTTATAAATCAACGATTTTTGATCTGATAATAAGGCTTTTTTACTTTGAAAATTCATCTCCAATGCTCAAGATATTTTTTAACCAGTAACAAGATAGTTCATTATATTTGCGTATCAAGCTAATTCGGAAACAAAGAATAGTTGTTCATCAGGAAAGTTATCCCTTACAGGAGGCTAATCATCAGGGGAATCCACAACAAGCCTAGACAAATGGCCTGCTACTACACTTGCTGTACCCTTTTTATCTTTAATATCTAACTTAAATTCTTGTAACAAAAGGATCCATCTAATCAATCTAGGTTTTGAAAACGCGGGGTACCAAAATACACCACCATTTTTTTTAGGCAATCTTTATGAACAAACTCAATGCAACTCTGAGAGTTAAACTCAATCAAGGAATAGTATCTTAGAGTTATATCTTTATCTCTTGTGCTTAGAACGTTTACAGAACCGAATCTGTGAACCTAATCACAAAAACATAACCCGGACGGTACCAAAGACCAATGTCCAAGAATCAATCAAGTCGTATCCAACAAACTAGGTCGGCCGTCTCTACTATGATTGATCAACGCACAACCTGTGATATTTCAATTACAAAGATAAACAATATAATAAGGAAAAACAAATAACTCAGACACTAGAAGTTTTGTTAACGAGGAAACCGCAAATGCAGAACAACCCCGAGACCTAGTCCAGATTGAACACTAAACTGTATTAAGCCACTACAGACACTAGCCTACTATCAATTAACTTCAGACTGTAATGTAGTTGAACCCTAAAAGGTATAACATCGATTAAGGTACGGTCGCGCTCCTTACGCCTCTTGAATCCCAGCAGGACTCGGCGCAATTGATTCCCGTAGATGACGTCACACCAACTAAGAGTTGCTTCAACTCAATCGAAGACTTTAAACCAAATCTATCTCCCACAGATTAAGCCTATACAATTGATTTCCTGATTACGATCGAAACGTATGATCAAGATGATGGAAATCGATAGCAATTTGACAAAAGTCTAGCTATCCTCAAAATCCGGACTTATGCAACCCGAAGTGCATCCTAGATTATTATTCACCTCGCAAGTATAAAACTAGTGGAATCAACAAAGTCTGAGACGAAAATAACTTTGATGATCACTATCTATCTTGATCGTTGCAGCAAGCTTAAAATTAATTAAGGCCCATGCATGTTCATGTGATCACAAGAAAGCTTAAAAAAAAATTTTTTTTTTGAAAAAGGCAAAATTGAAATAAATAAGAAAGAGTGCTAAGATAGCACCCTCCAAAGATACAAGAAGAGAGGTGAACAGAGAGTTTACAACAAACTACTCCCTAAGCAAATTCACCCAATCAAAAACGAAATCATCAAGCTTAAAATTTTTAAACGAATCAACATTGATAGTCCAGCTAAGTAATAACAACTTGATATCTAAAATAAGAGAACTTAAAGTTTTTTTCCTGTGTTTCTTCGCTATTAAGATCTCATTTCTTTCCAACCAAATTGACCACCAAATCGCAAACGACAAACAATATCTCAAAAAAATAAGAGGCTTAGTCGAGAACTTCAATTTCCATTTCCATAGGAACTCGATAATTGTAGTAGGGTGCCTCCAAACCATCCCTAGCTGCTGTAGGAAGTGGTTCCAAATCTTCCCAATAACAGACAAAGAAGAAACAAGTGCTCCACCGACTCCTCGCTATTATCACAAAACCCACAACTATTTACTACTGTCATGCCCCTTCTTGACAACATTGACAGAGTAGGAGCAGCTCTATTTGCAAAGACCCAAACCAAGAAGCTAATTTTAGGAGGAATTGTCTTATTCCAAATGTATTTAGAAGGAAATTTTGGAGGTATAATTTGTCCCCGATCATGCATGAGCCAAGCATAGCAAGAACTAACAAAATGTACCTTTTGGATTGGATCTTCACTCCCGTTTATCGTCGTCCGCCGCAAGCTCTCCTTGATCATCCAAAAGTCTTGAAAACTCCATTACCTCTTCAATTTCCTGATCCTTGAGCCTTCTACAATGATCAATGTTCCAACACGGCCGTTACCATTTTCATGGTATGTGTCTTCAATCAAGGCTTCCTTCATTCTACTCACTTTCCGAGTTTTGGAAATAACTCTTTAAGAGTTTTCTCACAACACCATACATCATCCCAAAAATTAGTTTTGTTTCCTCTTCCTATTGCTATTTTTGACCCGTTTTTAAGATAAGCAAAATGATTAAGAATACCCCGCCATAACCCCCATCCGTAAGTTCTCTTTGAACCCTTAGGTAACCAAGCCTTTTCGACCCCACCAAACTTCTCAAGAATAACTTTCCTCCACAAACTAGTCTTCTCCTCTCCATATCTCCACAACCATTTAGTTAACAAAGCCTCATTAGTAATCTTCAAGTTTCTGATGCCCAGTCCGCCTTCACTCTTAGGAATACAAACTTTTTTCCACAACCTCCAATGTAGCCTTTTCTTATCCGTAGAATCTCCCCAAAGAAAGTTCCGCATCAGCCTTTTTAATATCTTCACGACTGAAATAGGAATTTGAAAAAGAGAAAGATAATATAACGGAACAGCTGCTAATGAGCTATTAATGAGCTCAACTCTTCCGGCTCTCGAGAGATACCTTCTCTTCCATGGAGCTAGCTTTAGAGTCATTCTCTCAATCACCAAATTACAAACTGATTTTAGCCTAGTAGAAGCCCCAATAGAAATCCCAAGATAAGAAATTGGAAACTCGTCAATTGCACAACTTGCTACTGCTGCACATTCTTGAATACAACTCTGTTGAACCCCAATACCCACCATAGAACTTTTGGCAAGGTTAACTTTTAAGCCTGTTTTAGCTTTAAAACTCTCTAGCACCTCCATTGGTTTTTGAACCTCTTCTACCTTCGCATCTAAAAACACAATGGTGTCGTCCGCGAATTGAAGATGAGAGATTTCCATGCCATTTTCCTTTACATAAAACCCTTTAAGACAACCTTCAGTTTTCGCATTGTTCATAAGCTTATTAAAAACTTCAGCCACCAATAAGAATAAGAACGGAGAGAGTGGGTCTCTCTGCCGGAGTCCCCGAGAAGCTTTGAAGAACCCTTTCGCGGCTCCGTTGAGAATTACTGAAAACCTAGCCGTAGAGATGCAATTTCGAACCCATCTTCTCCATTTCCATCCGAACCCCATCTTCCGTAGCACACCATCAACAAAAGACCCCAAAGAACATGATCATAAGCCTTTTCCATATCTAACTTACACATAATCCCTTCTTTTCCTTCAATCTTTCTTGAGTCAATTAACTCATTTGCAATCAAAATTCCGTCTAAAATTTGTCTCCTGGATAAAAAAGCACATTGCGATTGAGAAATTAGATTTGGAATAACTACCTTTAATCTATTGGCGAGAACTTTAGATAGAATCTTATAGATGGTACCGACTGCATCGATAGGCCTAAATCCTTCAACTCTACTGCATCATTCTTCTTCGGAATTAGAGAGAGAAAAGTGCAATTTAAGCGCCAGCTTGACACCCCCATTTGCATTAAATTCCTCCACCACCTTCATAAAATCATCTTTAATAACTTCCCAAGAAACTCTCTAAAATTCAATCGGAAACCGTCGGGCCCTGGCGACTTACTCAACTTGAAAGATTTGATAGTTGAAAGAATATCATCTTCAGTAATATCTCTTTCAAGCCATATTCTCTCCGTCTCGGAAATACTACCAAAAGACAGCTCCCCCAAGTCTACGCATTCCTCCTGATCTCTAGAATAAAGCTTTTCATAAAACTCAGTCACTTCTTTTGCAATTCGATCTTGACACACAACCTCCTCCGAACCGATCTTCAATTTAAAAATCGCTTTTTTCCTTCTATTCCCATTTGCAATTTTGTGAAAAATCTTAGAATTCCTTTCCCCGTCCATATGCCAACAGATTTTAGCCCTTAACTTCCACCTCTTCTCTATCAGAACAAGCACTTCATTGTACTGCTGACGATGCCTAGCCCTTTCTAAAAATTCCACATTTGAAATGGGAGCAGCTATCTCCTCTTTTTTGTCCAAAATGTCAATAAGTACTTCCAATTCCCTCAACTTCTTATCCAAGTTCCCAAAAGTCTCTTTACTCCAGCCCTTCAAAATCGACTTCAACATCTGCAGTTTCTTAGCAAAGATAAAACTCGGGGAGCCCTCAAAAACCATGCTGTTCCACCAAAAAAACATCATGTTTTTGAAACTCGGATGCTCTAACCAGAAAATGTCAACCTTAAAAGGAAAAGGGCCAAACACAATACCACCACTTCTTAGGGACACAGGGGAGTGATCTGAAACCGTCCGAGTGAGAACACATTGCGCCATTAGAGGGAATTTGTCCTCCCACTCTCCACTGACAACAAATCTATCCAACCTGCATAAAATGGGAGAGGTTTGCATATTTGTCCAAGTAAATAACCCCCCATTCAGCGGCAAGTCGCACAGCTCATGCCTTCTCAAAAAAATAATCAAATCGCCTCATATTCACATCTGCCACACTAGGAGTATTCTTTTCCGAAGCGACTCTAATAACATTAAAATCCCCACCTATACACCAAGGTAAATCAGGCCACTTTGATCTCACCTCATCTAGTTCAAACCAAATTGTCGATCTATCTGCATCCCCCGTTGGACCATACACATTTGTAAGAACGCAATCGAAACCGTCACAAATTCTCGTGCCTCTGATGGAAAGACAATGAGTTTGTGCAAACACTTCCACACAGTTAAAAATAGTGTCATCCCAAACTGTTAACATCCCCCCAGAAGCACCAATCGAGTTAACTGCAGTCCATTGATGCCCTCCTAAACCCCACAGACTCCTTACTGTATAGTCAGTCATAACCTCCATTTTTGTTTCTTGAATAAAAACCACAGCTGCCTTCTCTAGTTTTACTAAAGAACTAATAGCAGTGTCCCTTCCTTCGGTCCCCAATCCTCTAATGTTATAACTTAAGATGTTAAAATCCATTAAAACATTTATCCCCCTCAATTGGCACTAAAACAGCAGAATCTTGCCTCTCATCAAAATAGCTCTTCCAATTAAATCTAACAATCTCACTTGTTAATTCCTCTTCTGCAAATGATTCGAATTGAGAAGATAACGGGAAATTTTCATCACGCCTAACGTTAAGCCAATCATGCCCAAAAAATTGAGAACAAAAAACCCTAGACTCTTGATTTTTCTTAGAAGAGATGTTACCTGCAGAAATTGAGCCCCCAATGCAGGCATTCATGTGGGCATCGACGATTTTACCAGCCTCAACTCTGCGTTTCTCGTCTTCATTCACTTCACTGCAAACTGAATTTTCCACCTGGTTGGCCTTTACTTCTCCCATTGTCGATCTAGCTTCAGAAGAAAAACCTTGGATAATAAACTTCAAAAATCTATTTTGTTTGAATCTTCTAATCCTATTAACATTTTGTATCTTCAATTTTCGATTTACTCTCCAACAATAATCTTCGGTATAACTTTTCCACTTCTTTTCTCTTACAAGCTCGTCTTCAGATAACTCGAGTTGAGAAGGAGAAATAGAATTATCACCCACCTCTAAAATTACTGGAACACCCTGCACAGGATTAACACGTGAGGTGCCCTGAAAATGAAAATTAATATTGCTAACACCGCCCTCTATAGAAGGTCCAGGAGAAATAGCTGGGCTGTTAATACCATTACCGTGAACAATATTAGTTGGCCCATTATCTAAGCCCAAGTGTAATCCCATCGCTTCCTTCTCTACAGGTTCCATGTTTAAGTCGCAGACAAGTACCTTCTTCTTTTTATCATGCTTGGAAGAAGCAGACAAGCATGCACCCAAACCTAGACTCAAATCAAATAAAAGTCCCTTCCTCTCTAGTTCACCCTCCAACGTTGCATATGAACCTCTAGAAATTTGACAAGCATCGTCACATAACCCCTTAGACTTTACAGAAAAACCTTCAGGTATTGCACAACGTGTGATAACTCTGTTCCCTAGTAAAATAGAGTCTGACACTATTTTGCTTTGTTGTACTAGGATATCAGAACTTTGAGCTGGAGCAATAAATGCCGATTTCATAAAATGAGATCCATGCTGTTCTCGATGTGTTTCACTGTCTGTCTCGGACTCCAAAACTATCATCCTCTGGCAAGTACCTTCTTTAGATGGAGCCATACTCTCCTGCGCTGGTTGTGCCACCTCAAACAGAGCATGTGGGTCTTCTTGACTAGTCGCTCTCTCATTAATGCCCTCTACCAGGGGCAGGATAAGTCTAGCATTGATCGTAGGAACAGCAAAAACCTCTCTATTTCCCTTTTCTTGAGCTATCTTGATGGGACTAGACGAGTGAATAGTTTTCAAGAATTCAAATTCTGGAATCTTTTGCCCACCTGACGTAGAACCAGCAACATTTATAATTCTAGAATGCTTGAGCTGAGTTATCGGAGATGGAGTGAATTCTGGTGACGTGTTGCCCTTCATCTTATCATGCTTCTCCGCTGGACCTTTAAACGGAGATTCTTTGATGCCGTCCTTGTGAGAAAATGAGCCCTTTGATCTTTCTGTTGAATTGACCAGAGTACACATGATGTTGTCTAAGTTCCCTGTTTTGATAATTTCAATCAACAGAAACACTTCTCTTCCTTGAAGCGAAATTTGAATGGCTGCCGGAATACTCTCTATTTTCCCCGTAATACATATTGTAGCTTCAGAAATTTTGAAGAAACCACTGGTAGCTTTTGAAATAGCTATTAACTTCCCACATTTAAGACCAATTTGAATAAATGATTCCTCTGTCCATAAATCAAGAGGAAGACCTTTTACTCTAAGCCATATATGATTTTGAGAGAATATTTTAGGTACATCAGGTAATTGATCTGAGGACCATTTTTGAAATGAGATTTTGGTTGTTGGGAATAATGCCCTAAAACAATGATTGTTACATTTTCAAGTAGTTTAATAAATGGTTTTGCATACAAATGAGATATATGGTTATATGAATTACTATGTGATTAACTTATATGCAGGGATATGAGTTATCTATCAAAGTGATGAGATCACATTGATGGGTCTATTAGAGACTCTTTTACTACGCGAAATGAAGAGTACTTCTTTATTGTTATTTCATAAAGTTCTTAATTCCGAGGATTAATGTATACCTTACATGTGCATCATCTCCATCTTGTCTCGTTAAACGAGGTCGTAAACGTTATACGTGATCCAATATTCTCAACGAGATGGATAGTTATGGTCACATAGTAAGATTACATGGTTCAATATGAAGTCCATAATTATGACATCCCCTTGTATTACAGTGCAGTTATTATTCTTCTAAACTGGCCAGTGATCACTCAAATCGTTTGAGCGATTATTAGATTAATAATAGTTGTCCTAAGCACACGTAATAGTCGAGGATATAAAACATAAATAATCGTAATGACGCCGACAAGCAAGAGTTGCTATGCCATGGATTATTTATGGATGCCAGTACAATGGAGGGATTGTTATGTGACTCAGAATAAGGCTAAAGGGTTTATTAATAAATATAACATGAATTAGAGGGTTCAATCACAAATCTATAGTGGAGTGATTTGTGGTTAATAGTTGGCAAAACTAATTACGTGAGACGTGGTTTTGGTTTTGACCGATTATTAAGCTAATTAATGTTAAACCCTAAAAGACCTAACTGCTTTATCTTAGTGGGAGAGTGGAGTGAAAAATACTATATAAAGATATGGTAGACTATTTTCTTGTTGCGTCCACACTAGTATTGAAAATATCTTCTTCCTTCGATAAAACTGTTAAGACTTTTAGGTATAAGAAAACCCGAGCAGTAAAAGTATTTTCCATTATTAGTATATTATTCTTGTTTGAAGTTTTGGTGAAGAAAACACAGGAGCAAGAAGTCAAGGTTGGAATCTTTGGGTCTTCTTAATTACTGCTAAGAAGGTAAGTTATTCAACCATGTTCTTTGTTTCATATGTATAATCAAAGTAGATGGATCTTCTGGTTTTAAGGAAAAAGTTTTGAATCTAGTCTTCCGCTGTGTCTATGATTTGCTTGTTTCCTAACAGTGGTATCAGCGCCACTTCTACTATGATTGTATGTATATATTATAATTAATCATGATTAATATTTTTTAATAATGATTGATTGGTTGATTTGTATATGTGATTTATTTTTATTACTAATTAATGTATAATAAGATGAGATCTGTTTATATGTTATATTTGTTTTGAAATCACATGTTGTTGTGCAAATCTATATGAGATATGATGGTTGATTTTAATTGATCTTCACTATGATTGTTTGTACGGTAAAATCTAGTTGATTCACGTTTTTCTTTTTGTATTATCAAAATATATTTTTAGTTTTAACTAATTAAATATATTAGGATTTGATTTGATTTATTTTTAGAAAATAAATATATAGAAAGGAAAACGTGTTTTGTTTGAAAACGTATTTTGAAAAGTTGTTTCAAAATATTTTTTCAAAGTATGACCGAGTAAAAATAGGTTTTGAGGTTTACTTAATCTTTAAATATTTGATTTATGTGAATAATAGGTCTCGCACCTTATTATTTGGAACACAAGTTGTTAATTGAAGTGATTGAGTAAGTGGGCTTGACCTTGACTAGGTCCAGTAACCAAATCTGAAATAGTGTGAACTGATTGGAACCAGACTTGGATCAGAACTGTTCTGATCCAGCTTTAAACTAATCCAAAATGGTTATGAACCAGGATTATGAATTAGTTCTAAGGATCTGTTTGGTTCTGGAGTCAGTTTAGTCCTATAATTCTGTTTGGTTCTGGATTTATTTTGGTTCTAAAGATCTGTTTGGCTATAAGGTCTATTTGGATGTAAAGTTCTGTTTAGCTATATATGAGTAACATCAAATATGATGTCTGACTATATACTTACACTGTTTAATTAATTATATACATGCTCTGTTTTTCCGTATGTTGATTTTTGATCATCATGAGTGTACTTTAAATGTATATGAAATTAATGAGATATGCTTACAATTTTTTTTGTGCACATATCGTTGATCACCATGTAATTATTAGATTAATTTGAGTTAATAATAATCATGCCATGTTGATCATAAAGCTGGTAGCTAACATGTGAATCAAATATGTGATGTATGATTGATTTTGCATAACTTGCTGTTGAGAAATATTAAGTGGGAGAGGGTATACAGATACCCACAGCTTTTTCCATTAACAATCCATGGATATGACAAAACTTATCTATTTCCCTAAGGAATGGCTACGCTAGCTCTGATATCGGCATGGATTACCATACGGTCAAGACTTGGACAAACAAATTAGTATAGATTTCCCTCGAGGGAAACTATCCTAGTTTGTGTTGTGTTCTAAGTTAAGTTAATGGATGACACTTAACTGGATTATGAATAATAACACTTCCCATAGGAACTGATGGTTATCATATATTCAGAAGCTAAATTTGATTGGATCATTTGATTGATTTTACATGAGATGTTAGATAAATTGAATCAAGTTGAATGAGATTCTCTTAATAAATATATATGTATGCTTATTCCTTAGAATGAGTAGATGTATGCATTGATTATGAATCCAAGTTTGTTATGACATGAAAGTATTGTAATGAACAAAAGTTTTTGTTTTGAATTCTGTAAATGCTTGTATCTCACTGTATGTTTTATTGCTACTTGAATAGATGTCGAATATGAACGTTTTGCCTAATTTGTTAAGAGAGAATCAGCTTGACCTGACCTAACTATGTGGACTGAAAAGAAACTTGGACATTTGTTTGATTGCTCACGATTATAAGTTCGCTATTGTTGGGGAAAGACCTCAAGTTCCTGCTGAGAATGCTTCTCAAGAAGAGAAAGATAACTTTGCTAAGTGGACAAAGGCTAATGATATGGCCAAGTGCTATATCATGGGGTCTATGAGCAATGTTTTGAAATACACTTATGAAGGTTATCGGTTGTCATTGCCGACATTTTAGAAAGCCTCAAGAACATGTTTGCGGAACACGCTGTCCCGCAAAACCAAGCTGTCCAAGAAGCTTATGAACACCCATATGGTTGATGGAACTCCAGTTAGAGATCATGTATTGTACATGATGTCCCTTTTCAATGAACTGGATGTTTTGGGATCAACCATGAACACTGAAATGAAAGTAGACATGGTGCTCAATTCTTTGCCTCCGTCGTTTGCAAATTTTAAGCTTAATTTTAATATGAACAAGTTGGAAATGGCTCTCCCTGAGCTACTCCAACAGTTGCAAACGGCTGAGGGTATAATTAAGGAGCAAAGGCCTACCGAACACTTCATATTGGGGAGTCTTCTTCCGGTCCATCCGGGGCTAAGGGAAAGAAGAAGAAGTTCAAGAAGAATGCTAATAAGAAGCCAAAGAAGAACTAATGCTCTTGGAGTCAAGAAAGGAAAAGGTGATAAGCCTAAAGGGAAATGTTTCCACCGCCAAAGAACATTGGAAGCGGAACCGCAAGGATTATCTAGAAAAGAAAAAGGCTCAGGTAATTTCGAATCCTTAGTTGTCGAAGCAAATGTTGCTACTAACATACCAAATTCTTGGTGTGTTGATTCTGGGGCCACTAATCATGTATGCAATTCTTTGAGGGGTTCTAGATAACCAGGCACCTAAGTGAAGGGAAAATCTATCTAAACCTTGGTTCGGAAGCAAGAGTTGTCGCCAAAGCTATCCTGAGATGTCCGACTTTTTCTAGTTTTAATTCTAGTAGTAGGAATAAAAGTTTGGTACTTAAAGACTCATTTATTTGTACCAGACCTTAGGAGGAACTTAATTTCCGTTTCTTGTCTAGTTAAAGACGGTTTGAAAGTTAAATTTGATTCCACCAAGGTTTTGATAATTAAAGGAAGTTTAATTATTTTTTCTGGTTTATTATCAGATGGTTTATATCTTTTATCTCCTACTATACCTTGCATTTATAATAAGGAAATAATTGCATCTTCTTCCTCAAATAAGAGGAAGTCTCCTAGTGTTAATTCTACATATCTATGGCATCTTAGACTTGGTCATATTAACCTTAACAGGATCAAGAGATTGGTACAAAGTGGACCTCTTAGTTCACTAGATATTGAACCATGGTCTCTCTGTGAGTCATGTTTGGAAGGTAAAATGACTAAGAGATCTTTTACTGGTAAAGGAACTAGAGCTAATGAGATATTAGAATTAATACACACAGATGTATGCGGTCCCATGAATGTTAAGGCAAGAGGTGGCTTTGAGTATTTCATTACATTTACTGATGATTGCTCGAGATTTGGCCATATCTACCTTATGCAACATAAATCCGAATCTTTTGAAAAGTTCAAAGAGTATCGGATGGAAGTGGAAAATCAAACAGGTAAAAAGATAAAAGTTATCCGATCAGATCGTGGTGGTGAATATCTTTCTAATTTGTTTGGAGCATACTTAGTGGAAAATGGGATTGTATCCCAACTCACTGCACCCGGTACTCCGCAACAGAACGGTGTAGCTGAGAGGAGAAATAGAACCTTGCTAGAAATGGTGAGATCTATGATGAGTTATACAACCTTACCGATTTCTTTTTGGGGATACGCCTTAGAAATCAAGCAAGATATATTTTGAATTTAGTTCCAAGCAAGGTCATTCTCGTTACACCTAAGGAATTGTGGACTGGCCACAAGCCAAGTCTACAACATATTAGGATATGGGGGTGTCCAAGACATGTCTTGAAAAGTAAGTCTAGCAAGTTGGAATCAAAATCAAGTATGTTTGTTTATGGGATATCCAAAGGGCACTAGAGTCGGTCTATTTTATAATCCCAGGGAGCAAAAGGTATTTGTTAGCGCAAATGCAATTTTTCTCGAAGATGATTATATGATGGATTACAAGCCTCGTAGTAAAGTAATTCTTGAGGAGTTATCCGAAATTGAATCGACCGAACTAGTGGTGTACAAAGTTCACAAAGTCCATTCATAGTGAACGATGTGGCTTCCATTTTGTCAATACCAATTTCAGAAGTACCTTACTTGAATAATCCTCATACTAATCATAATGCAATTGGTACACAACAAATTGGTAATAACACACCAGGTCCAAGTACGTCAACAACACCAATAGTACAGCAAGAACCTGAACGTCAAGTTCAAACTGAACTAGCACAACATGTCCCTTCTAATCATGTAGATGCACCAGTTGTTCATCAGAGTGGGAGAATCGTAAAGCCTAACCCAAAGTTTTTACATTTGGGAGAAACTTTTGAAGCTATCCTGCATCAATCTGATTCGGATCCAACTACATACGATGAAGCAATGCGTGATAAAGATTCACCAAAATGGCAAGTGGGTATGGAAGATGAGATTGTTTCAATGCATTCCAACTTGAGTCTTTGATATTGTAGATCCACCATCTAATATTAAACCCATTGGATGCAAGTGGGTTTACAAGAGGAAAAGAGGCCCTGATGGAAATGTTGAAACTTTTAAAGCGAGATTGGTGGCAAAAGGGTATACTCAAAAACAAGGAGTTGATTATGAGGATACTTTTTCGCCGCTTGCCATGTTCAAATCCATCGTGATACTTTTAGCTATTGCACGCACATTATGACTATGAGATTTGGCAAATGGACGTCAAGACTGCATTTCTTAATGGAAATCTTGAAGAAGAAATTTATATGGTCCAGCCAGAAGGTTTCATACAACCTGGTCAAGAGCACATGGTTTGCAAATTGCGAAAGTCCATTTATGGACTTAAGCAGGCTTCTCGGAGCTGGAACATTGATGCGTGTCGTAGGTGCAATCAAATTAATTCAATATTTCCACTCAATTAAAAATAATATAATGGAAGTCAAGTTCGTTCCCACGAGGAGCAAGAGATCTTAGTTGTAAAAGTTGTCACGAAAGGGGGGGTGTAAAAAGCAAAATAAAAATAAACAAAGCAATTAAAATCGAAAGTTGAAAGATGAAAGCAATAAGAGAGAGAGAAGATCAAGGAATCCTTCTTCGTTACGTAAACAATGAATCAAGTTATGTTCTATTCTACTTGTTATTAGTCACAAATTATCACCAACCGTAGGTAAAGCAGCTAGCTCAGTGCTAAACCCCTAAATCCCTTGTATCACCGGACACGGAAGTTCTCGACTACCGGATTCTAATCACCAAGCCACCTAGAATTAGCTCAACCTAGATGTAACTTGGCTCATGCATTAGGTTTTGTGAATTTCTTAGGTTGATATTAGTAGTTAGACTCTTAGCTCAAGGTCTACTTGCTAACGTTGTTTCTACACACAATTGCTCCACGGAATCCCTCCGCAAGGTCTCGTGTTTGCTACTTATGTAAAGAGTCAAAGAACGATTACTTATCCCCTAACTTTCACTAGCTTTAGATCGAATTAACAAATCAATTTAGTTGGCCACCCAAACAATCTATCAATCAATCATGAATGTCTTTAAGATCACTCCTATTAGTAAAAACAAACGATAATTATGTGAAAAACTTCAAGATAGAATTTGAAAACAAAAACTCAAAACATAAATTAAGAACTAGGAATTCATCCTCAATCAATAAAATTAACTACTCATGTTAAAAGAGTTCACACAAAGAATAAGAAAAGAAAAGTGTTGTGTGTGTAGAGATGTGTGTAGAGAGGTGTGTAGAAGTTGTAGAAAACTTCTCTATTTATAGGCTTCAACATTCTCCAATTCTTCCAAGGAATAGAATCCTTTTCCTTTTGCAATTCAATTTCCAATTCCAAGCTTTTCTCAACTCTTCCACCTTCTCTTTCCAAATTTGAGTCCAATTCTCCATCCAATTCCTAGCCCAAGTCTTCATACCCATGAGAGAAGTCCATAGAAAATTCTGGAAATTTTGGCTCACGGAAAATTGGGATTGTGGCCGGAATCCGGTCGGAAAACGTCGCCGCCGGCCACCTGAAAATTTCTCCGTCAAGAGAATATTCGACGGAATATTCCGTCAGTCCACCGTTAGGACTAACGGTCAAAGGGGTCGACCGTCAGTCAACTGTTAGTCAAAGGTCAAGGGGAAGAGTGAGTTAGCTACCGAGTCGGTGTCTCGATTCACCGACCGGTCTTACTGGGGTGAGTTGAGTCGCTCTGACTCGTTATCGGACTCACTGAGTCGACTTGGTGATGTCATGAGTCAGAATCAGAGTTAACTATCTCTCTGGCTGATTGGGCTGAGTTGCCAGGCCAAGCCATTTGCACTGGCCAACTCTTGTAATGCACAATCCTTGTGCTGTATCATTGGCTGGATCCTGCACCAATCCTCTCCAGCTGCAATCTCTCCCTGTAATGCCATATTCCAATCCCAGCTGCTATACCACTTTCTTCCCTGTTCATCTCAGCTGGATTTCCAACTACAGCAACAAACCACCAACAAAACAGTACCCCTTGCAGGCAACAGCACCATTAGCTTCTTCTTAGCCTCAAGATCGCAACCCTAGCCATCATCTCGCAATGTATAGCATGGCAGTTCCAATGACACTCGCCATATCGCCTCGTGCCTACACCTGCATATCACAACTTCACAAGTTCCTTCCCTTCTTCATACTCCACCAAAACCAGACCTCTTGCTCAACTTTAAACTCAGCAGAATCATAGCAACAGCTGCATCAGATAACCTGCATCTCAGCTCCATGATCTCCATTCTGTGCATACACACATGCCCAGCCATTGCAAACTAACCACAACTTGCACCAAGACAACCACATTGCAACCTGCCCTATCTTTCACTTTTATCACCAAATCACAACCATCACCTCTGCCATTGCAATCCTTGCCATCTTCCTCAGCCTTCACAAAATTTCCACATATTCCAACCATTCTCCTTGTGCACCCGAATCCAAATTGAACCATAACTTCAACAACCATCACCTCATGGTCCTCCTTCAACATCACCTTCATCAATTGCTTCCAACAACTCCATCTCTACTTTGGCCTAACCATTACCATCACCGCCACCACCGCCGCAGTCATACTCCACCCGCCATTTCTATCTCGAGTTCATCTCTTGAACCAATCAACAAGACCACTTTCCTCTCGATGCAACAAAACCCATCACAAACATCTACAGCCTTCATCCATCTCCTCGCCTTTGTCCGAATCGCCTGTAATCTCTCGCATCAATTCCACTCTCCAACCCTAATCCACCCGAAATCTTCATGTAACAATTGACACACACCAACACCACCAACTTCATCTCTATGAACTCGTAACCCACACTGCAATTCCATTACCCCCATCTCCCCTGGTAAGCAATAGTAGCAAGAACATCAATTCTTTCAAATTCGTATTTATGCCTTGCTTGAAACCAAATTCAACCCTTCTCAATCTCAACCACACCCATCGAATCATCCTTCAACAGCTTCTTCTTCTTCGATTCATGATTATGGCAGACAAAAAATCAAACCCTAACTCGCTTCCGCCATCATTCCTCGAGCTTCACATCAAACAGTTCTCCCATCTCTCGGTTTCTTACGCGCCTCATGGCTACTTCTTCTCTGTGACAAAAGCCCTAATTTCTACTTCGAACCTCAAGAACACCATTAATGGCAAAGATTTTGTGAATTTCTTCTCTCTCAATCTCGATCTCACTCTCGATCTTACTACAAAGAGCCTCTCTCTCGTATTTGATTCAGACAGAATAATTGAGAATTAATTCTCGATTTAGGGTTGGCAAATGGGGCGGATATGGATCCGGGTACGGGTGTGGTGATATGGGTTTAGGGTGTGGGTCGAGTTTAGAGTGTGGGTGGATTGACACACCCACCATAAGTACACCCCAAATGTGCTATTCTCACTCCTTCTTTTGGATAAGGGACAACTCTTTGACCTCCCCTTAACCTTGGCAGGGCTCCATATAGTGCTCCCTCCTTGGTGAAATGACCTTTTGCCCTTTTTGCTCAAATTGGGTGATTTCTTCTTCTTTCCTCCCGTGCGACTCCAAAGTAGCTATAAAACTCAAAACAAGCGTAAAATACATAATTTACAAGAAAAATAGCAAAGAAAGCACAAACTACTAGATAGTAAATTAGGTGTATTCTACACCTATCAAATTCCCCACACTTAGACTTTGCTAGTCCTCGAGCAAATCAAACTAAAAACTCACAACTTCAAAACGTTCAAGCGTCACAAGCATCCAAAGAGTTATGAGGACATAGAATTTCTCGCATGCTAGTAATAAGAAGTTAGAAATACCAAAGAACATATTCTCATTCTTAAATGTTGAGTGAGAAATAACCACACCATAATGAGAGAATGCGTGTTTGAGAAACGATCAATAAGCATTTCGCCTCGACTTCGCCCCTCACCAAAAAGGATTTTATGATAATTGCACTCAAAAAGACAAACTTTTTTTATGGTTCTCACATGTGTGCAGTAGGAATGAAGAGAGAATTCTCAGCGACACGTTGAATGGTGGGAAGGACAACTTCCGAAATATTTTTAAAAACCCACATCTTTTAATATTTTGAAAAACCATTTTTCTGACGATCTCTAAGAAAGGAAATCAACCATATACTATTGAGGATGAGATTACTTACTTACCTTCACATCCGATCGCCAATTATGATAACACCACTCTCACGGCATCCAATAGAAACGTCTTCCGCTCCTTATCTTGATCTTCATGGTCTTCGTCTTCGGTTTCAACTATTGATGATAAACCCTTGAATTTCATAAATCCTTAACAATTCTTAACTCTTTTACCTTAAAAATCCTTGTCGCTTGAAACTTCCTTATAAATTTTCCTTTCCCACGGCTCATTCAATAAAAATAAGAACAAATATTTCTCTTGTGTTTCTCTCTTGTTTTTATTATTATTATTTTTTTCTTTCTTTTTTTTTTTTTTTTTTTTTTTTTTTTTTTTTTTTTATTTAAAACAAGAGAAATTAAATACAAAAAAAAATAAACCATGGCCGTGGAAGAAGTATTTTACCGCTTGATTCTTCACAACTTGTATCGTCTTGAAATCATAAACTTCAAAAATTCTCACCTTTTAATTTTCTTCGCTTTCATGAATAAGTCTTCATACTTGGATATAAAATTACCTCATTGTAGTGTAAGTCTTCAACATATATGTAAAATCCGCTCATTTGTATGTTGCTTTACTTGTATTTGAAATTTGCTCTTTTTCTCGTTCCGTTGCTTGTAAACCTTAAACTTTTCCAACTTTCCTTGTAGATTTTGATGTCGCTCCTTGTTGATGATGAATGTGTTTCTATGGATCCATTGTTGTCGCGAGAGAGAATGGTGCTAACTGCAAATCGAACTACAAGAAGGAAGCTTTCATCCATGGACGTCACCCTCATGATTGACAAAATTAGCACTCAAGAGATCAAAGAGTAGTGCTTCTATTGGTGGGAGGTTGGGTAGCTCACCATTCTACCCGGAATTAACTTACGGTGACACACACTCAAACGAAGCTCTTTAGTAAATGGAAGAATTCTGGTCGGTGCCTCTCATGATATGAATACGGGTAGTCTCCACTAATGATTGATCAGCAACTCTAATAACGCACTTCTCCCTGCACCAAATTCGCATCACCGGCATGATTAAATCCATTATTTAATACTCAAACAAACAAGAAATCCGAATGTAGTTCTCTAACATTTCCAAGTTCAATTATGTCGGTCAAAATCTCTATGTAAACATACCTAGAAGTATGCTAGTGACTCTAAAATCTTTAAAAGTTGGAATTTTTAAGTAAAACTCTTTTTTTTTTATTTTTAAAATTTTTTAATTTTTTTGTAATTTTTGTTTTAAAAACATGCTTAACCACTCCCCCACACTTAAACCTTACATTGTCCTCAATGTAATTGAATCCTCCTAGTAAAGTCAAGGTGGGAAATTTTAACATGAAAAGAAACAAGAAAAAGAAATAACAAAAAGCAAAAGGATAAGAAATACAAAACCGATGGGTTGCCTCCCATGAAGCGCTTGTTTTAAAGTCGACGGCCCGACTTAGCTCTTGCATGATTCATTCCCCATATACTAACAATCTGAAAATTTGAGGATCCACCCATAATACCTGTTTTGCAAACAATAACTCCATACAAATATTAGCACAAGAAAACAATAGTGAAATTACCGCTCGATAGAAATTTCCCCCACACTTATTCTCGTCCACACTCGGAAGTGTATAAAGAACATAGAATTCGGGAACTTCCATGTATTCCTCTTGGCAAACCTGCATAGTGTTAGCATCAAGTGTTTCCAATGGTGGATATTTAGAAACAAAATCATCCAAAAATACTTTCGAAGCACATACATTCAAACCAATAAGAGGTAAAGGAGAAGAATCAATAGGCAAAGGGTTAGACAAACCTTTCACAAATTCTTGTATTATAGAATCCTCTTCATCCTTAAAAAATTCAAGTGAATTACTTACCTCTTGTATATCGTGGTCCTCTATTAAACCTTGCAACCATTCTTCGTCGTTTTCTACCTTAACCATAGTCTCGGTATCATTAAAATCATTCGCAAGTTCAATTGGGTCTTCCACAAAATCAATGAATGTGGTTTCATCCTCTATAATCATCTCTTCAACATTCTCATCATCGGAATCGGGCCATTCACTAAAGTGATTCTCATCGGTATAGATTGTAAAATCTTCTTGTGCGGGTGTTACACCGTTTACAACAATAGGTAAGTCACACCCAATCTCCTCCTTTTGAATAGGTGAAGGATCGTTATTATGATCCGGAGTTGGAATAACTTCCTCATTGTCGGAACACTCATACACTTCCGCGGACTCCCATCTTTCCTTAAGAAAGTTTTGCCAAGCAATAAATGCATCTTCCTCAAGCTCTTCCTTTTGAATAGGTGATTGATCATTATTAAGATCAAGGCTCGAGTAATCTACACTAGCGTCATCAAAAGTATCCAAAGGTTGGTCCTTTTCAACACAATCATCTTCATTTTCGGACTCACCATAATAAGAATCTTCATCGGTTTCATAACCTTTATCCCGACGTCGTTTAAGTTCCATATGAATAGTCCTACTAATTTCTCGCGACAAGCTCTTCCGAGTCTCCATCATCTTCCAATTTGTATAATTTCTCTGCAAGTTTCCGACGTTCACACGCTTACCACCGTTGATAGAGTTTCTAGACGACATCTCCTCTTTTGGAAAAAGTGAAGGAAAAACACGATGAAGAGGAGTATATTCCAAATTCTCTGTCTCGCACATTACTAGAAAACAAATTGTTAGATGCATAACTATCCTTCCATCCGTGTGTTTGTCCACTTACATACCCGTCATAAGGTTGTTGATATGTATGAGAATATCCATAAGGTTCTGTAGGAAATTTATCATAGCCAAAATATTGGTTTTGATTGTATCCTAAGGATGGTTGGAAGTTGTCATAATGTTGAGGTTGAAAACCGTATTGATTGTTGTAATATGCTTGCTCTTGTCCACCGTACATGGAAAACCGGCACCTGAAATAAGATTCAAAAACCAAGTTAGATACGGAATAGAATCCAACAAAGCAAGAAGAAAGCAAAAAGAAAAATAAAAAACAACTAAAATCAATCCGTCGCTCCCTAAGCAATGGCGGCGCCAAAATTTGATGCGTGTCGTAGGTGCAATCAAATTAATTCAATATTTCCACTCAATTAAAAATAATATAATGGAAGTCAAGTTCGTTCCCACGAGGAGCAAGAGATCTTAGTTGTAAAAGTTGTCACGAAAGGGGGGGTGTAAAAAGCAAAATAAAAATAAACAAAGCAATTAAAATCGAAAGTTGAAAGATGAAAGCAATAAGAGAGAGAGAAGATCAAGGAATCCTTCTTCGTTACGAAACAATGAATCAAGTTATGTTCTATTCTACTTGTTATTAGTCACAAATTATCACCAACCGTAGGTAAAGCAGCTAGCTCAGTGCTAAACCCCTAAATCCCTTGTATCACCGGACACGGAAGTTCTCGACTACCGGATTCTAATCACCAAGCCACCTAGAATTAGCTCAACTTAGATGTAACTTGGCTCATGCATTAGGTTTTGTGAATTTCTTAGGTTGATATTAGTAGTTAGACTCTTAGCTCAAGGTCTACTTGCTAACGTTGTTTCTACACACAATTGCTCCACGGAATCCCTCCGCAAGGTCTCGTGTTTGCTACTTATGTAAAGAGTCAAAGAACGATTACTTATCCCCTAACTTTCACTAGCTTTAGATCGAATTAACAAATCAATTTAGTTGGCCACCCAAACAATCTATCAATCAATCATGAATGTCTTTAAGATCACTCCTATTAGTAAAAACAAACGATAATTATGTGAAAAACTTCAAGATAGAATTTGAAAACAAAAACTCAAAACATAAATTAAGAACTAGGAATTCATCCTCAATTAATAAAATTAACTACTCATGTTAAAAGAGTTCACACAAAGAATAAGAAAAGAAAAGTGTTGTGTGTGTAGAGATGTGTGTAGAGAGGTGTGTAGAAGTTGTAGAAAACTTCTCTATTTATAGGCTTCAACATTCTCCAATTCTTCCAAGGAATAGAATCCTTTTCCTTTTGCAATTCAATTTCCAATTCCAAGCTTTTCTCAACTCTTCCACCTTCTCTTTCCAAATTTGAGTCCAATTCTCCATCCAATTCCTAGCCCAAGTCTTCATACCCATGAGAGAAGTCCATAGAAAATTCTGGAAATTTTGGCTCGCCGGAAAACTGGGATTGTGGCCGGAATCCGGTCGGAAAACGTCGCCGCCGGCCACCTGAAAACAACCACAGACCCATCGAATCATCCTTCAACAGCTTCTTCTTCTTCGATTCATGATTATGGCAGCGACAAAATCAAACCCTAACTCAGTTTCCGCCATCATTCCTCGAGCTTCACATCAAACAGTTCTCCCATCTCTCGCTTTCTTCCTGCAACATGGATACTTCTTCTCTGTGACAACAAGCCCTAATTTCTACTTCAACCTCAAGAACACCATTAATGGCAAAGATTTTGTGAATTTCTTCTCTCTCAATCTCGATCTCACTCTCGATCTTACTACAAAGAGCCTCTCTCTCGTATTTGATTCAGACAGAATAATTGAGAATTAATTCTCGATTTAGGGTTGGTAAATGGGGCTGATATGGATCCGGTACGGTGTGGTGATATGGGTTTAGGGTGTGGGTCGAGTTTAGAGTGTGGGTGGATTCGGACACCCACCATAAGTACACCCCAAATGTGCTATTCTCACTCCCTTCTTTTGGATAAGGGACAACTCTTTGACCTCCCCTTAACCTTGGCTGGGCTCCATATAGTGCTCCCTCCTTGGTGAAATGACCTTTTTTCCCTTTTTGCTCAAATTGGGTGATTTCTTCTTCTTTTCCTCCGTGCGACTCCAAAGTAGCTATAAAACTCAAAACAAGCGTAAAATACATATTTTACACGAAAAATAGCAAAGAAAGCATAAACTACTAGATAGTAAATTAGGTGTATTCTACACCTATCAAACATCAGATTTGATGAGGCTATTAAATCAATTGGCTTTGTTCAAAATCCTGAAGAACCGTGTGTATACATGAAATTGAATGGAGTTGTGGTAACATTTTTGGTATTGTACGTAGATGACATCCCGCTCATTGGGAATGATACAGTGCATTGTCATCAACTAAGATTTGGCTATCAAATCATTTCAGTATGAAAGATCTAGGGAAGCCACTATGTTCTAGAATTAAGATTTTAAGGAATCGAAAAACTAGGACATTAGGTTTATCCCAAGCTACTTATATTGACAAAATTTTGGTGCGTTTTTGCTATGCAAGAATCAAAGAAGGTATTTAGTCCCTATAGACATGGAGTTCCTCTTTCTAGAAATCAATGTCCAAAAACATCTGAAGAAGAGGAACGGATGAAGACCGTCCCTTATGCTTCGCTCGTGGGTAGTCTCATGTATGCCATGCTATGCACTCGACTGATATTTGTCATGCAGTAGGCATGGTTAGCCGGTATCAATCTAATCCTGGTCAAGACCATTGGATCGCGGTCAAGCACATTTTAAAATATCTCAGGAGAACTAGAGATTATGTGCTCGTGCACGGTGGTGAGGATTTAGTACCGATTGGTTATACTGATTCTGATTTTCAATCGGATGTTGACGAAAGGAAGTCAACTTCAGGATGTGTATTTACTCTTGGAGGTGGAGCAGTGAGTTGGAGAAGTGTGAAGCAGAAATGCATTGCTGATTCTACCACAGAAGCCGAGTATGTGGCAGCTTCTGAAGCTGCCAAGGAAGGTGTTTGGTTTAAAAGATTCCTAACAGAACTTACTGTAGTACTGTATAAAGCAACCACTTGTTCTTTACTGTGACAACAGTGGTGCTGTTGCAAATAGTAAGGATCCAAGAGATCACCTAAAGGCGAAACACATTGAGAGGAAATATCACATAATCAGGGATATAGTCAAAAGAGGTGACATCGTTGTCACCAAAATTCCAGGTGCAAGGAATCTAGCAGATCCTTTTACTAAGTTTTTACCTCAAAAAGTTTTTGATTCACATGTTACTGGAATGGGCGTTAGAGCCACTATTGATTGATTGTTTTTAGTGCAAGTGGGAGATTGTTGGGAATAATGCCCTAAAACAATGATTGTTACATTTTCAAGTAGTTTAATAAATGGTTTTGCATACAAATGAGATATATGGTTATATGAATTACTATGTGATTAACTTATATGCAGGGATATGAGTTATCTATCAAAGTGATGAGATCACATTGATGGGTCTATTAGAGACTCTTTTACTACATCAGCAAATGAAGAGTACTTCTTTATTGTTATTTCATAAAGTTCTTAATTCCGAGGATTAATGTATACCTTACATGTGCATCATCTCCATCTTGTCTCGTTAAGCAGTGAGGTCGTAAACGTTATACGTGATCCAATATTCTGAACGAGATGGATAGTTATGGTCACATAGTAAGATTACATGGTTCAATATGAAGTCCATAATTATGACATCCCCTTGTATTACAAAGGCAGATTATTATTCTTCTAAATCGCCAACATCACTCAAATCGTTTGAGCGATTATTAGATTAATAATAGTTGTCCGGCACACGTAATAGTCGAGGATATAAAACATAAATAATCGTAATGACGCTGACAAGCAAGAGTTGCTATGCCATGGATTATTTATGGATGCCAGGTACAATGGAGGGATTGTTATGTGACTATAACAAGGCTAAAGGGTTTATTAATAAATATAACATGAATTAGAGGGTTCAATCACAAATCTATAGTGGAGTGATTTGTGGTTAATAGTTGGCAAAACTAATTACGTGAGACGTGGTTTTGGTTTTGACCGATTATTAAGCTAATTAATGTTAAACCCTAAAAGACCTAACCGTTTTATCTTAGTGGGAGAGTGGAGTGAAAAATACTATATAAAGATATGGTAGACTATTTTCTTGTTGCGCCCACACTAGTATTGAAAATATCTTCTCTTCCTTCTGATAAAACTGTTAAGACTTTTAGGTATAAGAAAACCCGAGCAGTAAAAGTATTTTCCATTATTAGTATATTATTCTTGTTTGAAGTTTTGGTGAAGAAAACACAGGAGCAAGAAGTCAAGGTTGGAATCTTTGGGTCTTCTTAATTACTGCTAAGAAGGTAAGTTATTCAACCATGTTCTTTGTTTCATATGTATAATCAAAGTAGATGGATCTTCTGGTTTTAAGGAAAAAGTTTTGAATCTAGTCTTCCGCTGTGTCTATGATTTGCTTGTTTCCTATCATTGGTAGCATTGAATGTGAAACATTTAATACGCATCACTTGTTGGAGTTGATTATCATTCTCTGCAATAAAGATTGCGTGAGTGGAATCTACTTGTTTCAAACTTAAGTTACGAGACCAACCCAATTTTTGTTTGATCGTCGCAGCCCACTTTTCTCCATCCCGGGTTCCACCTTGAAGTAGCACAGATAATTCCGAAATCTACAATTTCTTCTCTCTCGTAACTGTGGATTCCACGTTGTAGTAAAAGTATTGGCTTGTTTCACTTCAACCGAATCATTGAGAGTTTTGGAAATTTTTTTGCTAATCTTCACCGCTGGTTTTTCCACCCATTTAGGGAAATCAAGGAGATGGAGCATAGTCCGATGTAGAAACCTTTTTAGTTACCAAAATATCTAGATTAGCTGCCGCAGCTTCCCATCCCCATCTATCCTTACCGGGAAAGCAAAACGATTTCCTTGAACCATTGTTGTTGGAGAATAAGAATCTGGTGGCTCTGATTATCTCCCCTTTACTATTTGATTGCCTCTCAAAGAACCATCTCGCTTGTTGTTCATTACACTTGATCTGATCATAAGCCACAGACGCTTTTTTATAGTGATGTCTTAGAAAACCAATTAACATGTAGATAGATTCAAAAGACATAGACGCTTTCCAAAAGAAACCATAACCTCTCTCCACAATCTCTATATTGGAACCATCACGTCTTGTACACAGAAAAGATTTTTTTTCTATCTCTAACCTCTTCACCGGAGACGCCATGAAAACCAACAAGAGAAGAAACCAATCGGGTTAAAGCACGGCTGATCAAAACCTAATTAGAAGATAACCCACCAAGCATGACCGAAGTAGCATGGGACTAGGCCTCTACACATCAGATTCCAATCAAACTCCAAAGAAGAAAGAATACCCACCAAGCATGACCGAAGTAGCAAGGGACTAGGATTCAAACTCATTAGAGCAACCATACAGAGAAAACACGAAAAAACCACCGAAAAATAAAATCCAAATTCTTCAAAAGAATACCCACTAGAGCTTAAAACCAAAGAAAAGAACACATGCTCCCCGGAAATCTCGCCCCCAAGGGGAAGAAGCAAACACCACCACTTGCTCCGTCCTTGGACGGCGAAGAAGTCAAGAGCTTAACCTCCCGGAAATCCCGCCCCAAGGGGAAGGAACACTACAAAAGTTTCCGTCCTTGGACAACGGAGAAGTCAGGAGATTAAAGGGAAAAGGAGAAGGAAGTGAAGAAAAACAGCTGATCGGAGAAGGTTACCGGAGGCTCCATGGTTTGGGAAAACAGTGCAGAGCTAAAAGGAGGAGAGAGGAGAGAGGAGGTCCGAAAATGAGAAAGCTTAAAATTCATCAGCTAGAAATTGTCATCTTACCTCATTGCCAGATATAATTGTACCGCAACACACAACGAAAACATATTTTGTAAAATCTGTACTAGAAACGTTTCCGTTGTCGATATGCACGAGTAACAAAGTGTAATGTCACCTCACAAATTTTTGTTTTTTTGTAGGGTCTAGTGTAATCATTCAGACAGTTGCATGTACCTGAAGGATTCTCCTTACAAGTGGGCAACAACCGGAATCAATGATCCTAACCACGCATTGTCAGAAGGACATAAAACAAAACTGTGTACTAAACTCGTAACTTACAAGTGTTTTCGTAAACAAAAGTGGTTCGACGACAGAACTTGTCAAACAAGTGGCGCCACTGCCATATACGTTACTAAAAGTATACAGAGTTGCAGCACTTTGAAATTATAAAAGCATATTCCACAATATACCTTGGTAACTCTATATTGTCCACTGCCATCTAATTAGCGCCTAAGGTACGTTAGGCATGCACTGATCAGGTTTGCTCATCAAAGAAAGGAGGATATAATTTCTAGGTGCGACTGTCAGTGGGCTAATGTTGGTGACAGAAAACCTATGTACTCTACCTTATAGGACTAAAATATATACTCTACCAACAGCTTTTATGGTAATGTGCTTCTTATAAGTAGTAGTATTGAGAGACCCAAACATGCAATTTCAAGCTAAACAATCACAAAGAAAAAAATTAGCAGCTTAATAAGAGATGGCAACAGAAATGAGTAGCATAATTTTCCGGTTTAGTTTAGTTCTAGTATTGTTAAGTGCAACTCTAACGTCAACTGGTAATGCAGTTTCGCAAAATGTCCCAGGCTGTGATGATGAAGCTAAAGCTTTAGCACGTCTTTGTGCAAAGTATGTATTGAAGACAGGTCCGAAAATTCGACCGTCCATGGAGTGTTGTTTGTTGGTCAGGCAGAGTGATGTAACTTGTATGTGTATGCATGCAACTATAGACGTTGTGAAACTTATTAGCATGGATAAAGTTTTTTACGTTGCTGATACCTGTGGAAGGAAAATTCCTCCGATGAAGAAATGCGGAAGTATTGGACCGATCCGAATAAAATGAGAAGAAAGAATAAATGGAAGATACATAAGAAACGGATTTCCAAAATGTTTTTCATTTCATTTTTCTTAGCAGGGGAGCCTGCCACCTGAGCAAACTCATTACGATGTACCAAGAGCAGATGCCACCTATGAACCAAAGAGATGATGTTAATAAAAAATAACAAATTTATGCATATTTAATTGTCTGCACAAATTTAACATTTTTAATTGATCCCATAAAGGGATGGGATCCATTGTCATGGTTATATTGACATAATCTTCACATTTTAGTGTCATTTTTTCTACTGAGCCCAACCAGTAATGAATTTGAAGCTAATTTTTTGGTGACATGTTCCTCATATAAAACTCTACATTCCTACCAAAAATGAGAGTATTCTGAAATACAAAACTTCCTCATCCACAAAATTTAATTTTAACCGTTAATTTTCAATGGTTAATATTCAAAATCGTAGATGGTGGTTTTATACACCTCGGAATGCTCTCATTTTTTGTTGGAAAGTGGAGACTTATAAGAAGAACATGTCACCAAAAAATTAGCTTCAAATTCATTGCCGGTTGGGATCAGAAAAAAAACTATAACCATGTCAACGGATTATGTCAATATAACCATGTCAACGGATCCTACCCTTAAATAACCTGATTTGATTGGGGCCAGAAATATTAATAGGAGGGCTTGACATTTTATTTGCACCCCAAATTTTTCAGGGGCGTATTAATCCGATCATGAAAGTACTATTATACCCTTCATTAAAAATAAATCTTAAAAACCTAAGTCCCAATTCATTTCTAGTTCTAAACAAAAAGATCACTCCCCCCCCTCTCACCCTCTCGACTCTTCTCTTCTCCTCCATTAAAGACTCCAAGAAAAAAAAAAATTCACCCGAAAATTTCGATTCTGATGAAAGGGTCGTCAATTCGACAAGCCTAAACCCTAACGATTTTTCATATGCATATAGAGACCATAAAAAATCGTTAGGGTATATGAGGATCAAGATAACGACCCTATTTCTGGGTTTTCATATTTTTACCCTAGATTAGAGTCGTTAACATAATATAGAAACCTATGACGATCCTTTATGGACGACCCTTTTTTAAAGGTCAACGACCCTAGGTGAAAAACAAACAAAATTTCTCTCGTCCCAAAATTTTTCGTAGTCGTCTTGGTATAGACACACAAAATAACGACTCTTTGTGACCCAAGCTAAGAGTCGTCGGGTATATCATATCACCCCGACGATTTTTCATAACCCGAAAAGTTGCGAGTTTGAGTCGTCGTGGTATATCATATTACCTTGACGATTTTTCATAACTGGAAAAGTTGCGAGGTTTGAGTCGTCATTTTTGGTGTCAATACATTGACGACTTTATAGAGTCGTTAGGGTATACATCCCTCGACATTTACGACTCTTTCTCTGTGTTGTGACATATATCCAATCCATGGGAGAATTTAAGATAATCTTACCATCAACACAATCATCTTTGTTACTTGAACCTTCTCCAACATCATTTCCCCTACTTGAATTACTCATTTCTAAAAACCCCAAGTTTTCCTCTAAAACCTCATCTTCTTCTTCTCAAAAAAAAAAAAAAAAAAAAAAAAAATGTTTTTTATCTAACGTAATCTAACCACACTAATTAAATTAACTTTATTAAGTTTTAATACTAATCATTTAGGGGTAGTTTCGGTATTTAGAGAAAAAAAATTGTTAAGGGGTGACCCAAATTAGGTTTGGGTGACCTTTTTTGTCCTCTAATGGGAGGCCCCCAATTAATATCTTTGGCCCCCAATCAAATTAGGTTAAATAACTTTGTACTATATCATGTATTAAGAATTTTGTCTATCACTACATAACTGTCAGAAATACCTCAAAGAATGAAATTGAATTGCTTCGTGAACACTCGTTGATGATCGAGAGGAACTCGGACTTTCACTGTCAAAGAACACACTGTCGTAGTTGTTATTAACGAAGCCAATTTCCTGCTCTTAAAGACTTTGAGACTCTGCCGATGTTGCGTTTGCAAATGTTAGTCCATTGGCCAAGTATTTATTTAAACCTCCTGAAAGCTTTGTGGTAACTTGTTTCTATCTTTGCTTTTTAAATTTTTCTTTTTCTAGGGTGGTTCAAATTTTTCGTACCTCCTATTTTTTTGATCAATGAATTTTTTTTTGCCGATAAAAAGAAAAAAGAAAAATTTGAACTCCATCTACACACAAGCAACACAGAGAAATGGAAATGCTAATAAAATAAATAAGCGAAGAGAAATGCAAACAAAATAACATTTTGTTTTATTGATCATTACAGTGATTCATGGTTACACGATGTCGGAATGATCAACAGTACTGTTACTAGCTAATGGTATTAAATCAAATTAGAAATAATAAGTAGTATTGCATGCTTCTTAATATTTGCCGGAACCATCATTGCTTATATGAGTTGCATCACAGATCCCGTTACACCACTCAGAATCACTTAGCCATTTATCTTCCTTATACTTTTTCAAAGCGATTCCTCAAGCATTCGTCGCAGTCGTCTTGAGCCTCCACTGATCAGCAACATACTAACATTGAGATGAAAATAATCTTATTGCAATAACCGGCCATTTCTCTCTCTCTCTCTTCTTCGGATAGTTGTAGTTATAATACACCGGTTCATATATATTTATTTAGTAAATTCTAAATTTGATTAGTTCTAACAAACACTTTGAATGGTTGTTGAGCGATAGCTTTTTCAGACAAACGGTTTCCAGCTTTTCATACATTTTGCCAAATGTTGTATCAAACAGATCCGCCACAGAGAAAGAGGTTATAAAGCATCTCAGTTAACTCCGGGTAGTCCAATCCGACTTAGTTCCCAATGTTAGGCATGCAGATGCAGTACTGATCATGTATTCTGCAGGTTAGCCGTTAGCACATCAAAGGCAGGAGGAGTTATTTTCGAGGAGAAATAGCAACGTGGCTAGTGTTGGTCGGAGGAATATACTTTGTACTAATCGAATGATCTATCTATAGGGAGACCTAAGCATGAACAATTTCAAGCTAAAACCATCATAAGAGAAAGAGATATCAGAGTTATGAAACAGATGTCAGCAGTAAGTAGCAAAATTTGCAGGTTGAGTTTAGTTCTAGTGCTCTTAGTTTTAATTTTAACGTCAAGAGAAAACGCACTTCCAGGCCGGAATGTTCCAGGGTGTGAAGATGAGACTAAAACATTGGTAGACCTTTGTGCAAAGTATGTAATGAAGACAGGTCCTAATATTCGACCAGCGAAGAATTGTTGTGCGTTGGTCAGAGAGGTTGATGTAAATTGTATCTGTACATATGCCACCAAAGAAGTCGCAAAACTCATTAGCATGCATAAAGTTTTTTATGTTGCTGCTACTTGTGGCAGAAAACTTCCTCGTATGAAAAAATGTGGAAGTATTGGAATCGGTTCGGGGTAAGAAGTTGTTGGATCTATCGAAGAGAAACAAAATAGGAGAACAATGAACAAATAAAAGACCAGAGGACAGAGATGAAGATCTACAAATAAGCAGATATGTATCAGTATCAATAATGTGTTTACATTATAATGTACTAGCATTTAGTACATTGCTACTAATTGAGTCTATAGGGAAGTTTTATATTATTTTAAAGAAGATTATTATTTCCTAAAAATATCCATTTAAAATTACAAATTATCACATAGTTATCTAGATTGAAGAGATGACCTGTTGCTGAATTTCTCTAATAACTTAACTTATCTAGACTGAAGAGATGACCTGTCGTTGGATCTCTATTGGATCTCCATACGAGCAAACATGATTGTGATTCACGTGAATAATTATTTAGTTTATATTAGGTGCTCGATTTATTTTTATTTTGAAGCATTATTAGGTGCTTGATAATGATACAAGTAATAGACTAACAATACGGAAACAGACGGGAACGTGACTGTATGAAAATAACATGTTACACGACAAAACGCTAAGTTGTGATCGGATCGATATTTTGTCTTACATAGAGTTTCTTACATTTTTTAAATAATTTGATACCCCTATTAGCAATTTTGGTATTTCATATCGTTTTTGAATGCCTCTAGCCTGACTTTCTTTACTTTGTTACCATTTAAAATAATCTTTTTACCCACATGATTTTGAGCCTTTTTGATCTAGCACCATTACAACCAATAATTTTCAATGCTAATGTAAATGAAAAGAAGTGGGTACGACTGCTTCTCTCTCCCTCTCACCTTATTTCTCATCCGTTCACCTTTTTCCTTCCTCTTCAGGCTTATGTCTTTACCGCTATCTTTGTTTGTTGTGCTATAACGGCTAATTGTTGTCGGTCTCCTGCCGGATTCTTGCCAAATTTTTTATTTCTTTCTCCTCACCCTCTCCGTTTCTTCATGATTGTCATCTAGTTTGCTTTGCTTTCATTTGGTTTTTTCGAAATCACCTCGAATTCTAGCTCCTCATTCTTGTCTGAAATCAGTTGGTTTATCATCATGAAAAAAATTACAAGCACCACATAACAGGAATCGCAAATCAGAAAATCACAGGGGACTCAGCTACAATTACTTCGTCTACAATCATAGAAGAACCAACTACAATCACCTACATTCATTACAACCAGGAAAAATTTCAAGCTTACAACCTATGTTGTATTAGGCGCTAGGCGAGGCGAGGCGCTAGACCTAGCGCCCGGGCGCCTAGGCGCGCCTTAGGCGCCATAGGCGACCACTGTTACGATTTGTGCTGTTTATCCATTATATTCGGTACTTCAGTAATTAACTAAGAACTTCCTGCTGATGAAGATCAGTACGTCAGTGATTATATTAACCAAGAACTTCTTGCCGATCAATATCAGTGCGTTCAACTGTATGTTTATTAGAGAAAGATACCAAGAGAAATCGGGGTATTTCTTTAATGAAAGAACAGACATGAGAATGGAAAAAGACATCCCACTGATTCGTATGAACAATGGAGGAAGAGATGTCGAAGAAGAATAGATGCAGGATGACTATGTTCTCTATATGTAGTTACATTTTACATCATATCAATTTTGCTTTCCATATTTTCGTCATTCATGCCCTTGATTGATCCTTCTACAGTCAAAGTTGCTAAAGGAAATAAAAATCAATCACGTCAATCATTATATTTCTTACCATCTGTTGAGTGGTGATTGATAGTATAATAAAGGAAACAGAGTAATGTGTTTGAACGTTTATAAATTGAGTTTCCATATGCATTGATAGTATATAAAGTTTCCATACTTTGATCATGCATTGTCCATGCAATGGGTTGACAATGCCGTGTTGACAATGCCGTGATAATGAGGTTTCCATATTTTAACCACTGATTGGGGTGAAGGTTACATGTATCAATTTTATTATCTCACCGTTAATGAAGTTTCCTCATTTCAACTAGCTACTAATTATGGATGAAATCGATATATATAGCAATATTATTATCTCGCTAGCTATTAATGATGTTTTCATATTTCTATCCTTGATTGTTGCTATATTACACTAAATATTTACCAAAAGCGCCAAACTCCCTCGCATAAAGCGCCGGCATGGATTGTAGTGCAAAATAGGATTCCTCGGGCGCTGGTGCTGCGCTTAGTGCGCCTTTCACAACATAGCTTACAACTACATCTGGACTCTCTCTTATCTATCTAACAACTCTAACCTCTCTACTCAACACCTTGAGGCAATTTCTATGGATACTTCACCTAATCTGCACCCTAAACCCAGATCTCTGTAAATTACTACTCTTATTTTGCCGGATATCCCTTGCTGGATTTCATCCGGCTCAACCTCCACCGGAATCCGAAGTTTGAGAAAAGAAATCAGCCGTAGATATAGAACAAATAAAACGATTCTCCATTTTTCATCATAGCTGAAAACACACTTTTGACAATTTATACTTGAATAACCAACTCATTCTACATCTCAAACCAGTACCGGTACATATGACACCAGAAATGGTTGCATTATTTAACCCTAGCAATAAACTACTAGGGGAAACTAGACTAGATCAACTGAAATTAATCTTACTGCCTGAGGCCTTTAAAGAGAAGTTTCGATGAAAACGAAGATCCACTGTCACACATATCAAGCTCATAACAACAGACGCAGTAAGAGTTAGTTGGGTCTGCAGGATTTTGCTCACAACCGGAATCACCAACTACTAATGCGGTCGACAAGCTTTTACATTTCGATTTACAGAAACTTGTGTCTTGACCCTTGCATTCATGTCTTGCTATGGCTTGAGCTTGGCGGTAATCGCATGATAGTGCTGCTGGTGATGGTGGAGGTAGCGATGGGGTTGGAGGTGGGGGTGGTGGAGAAGGTTGTGGTGTCTTACAACAACACTTGCACAGCCTGGGAGAAGATTCTGTGCTGCACTGCTGCGTCGTCATGAAACTACCCATTTGAGAACATTTTGCTTTACAATCGCTTGAACAACTATTGCAACTTTGGGGGTTGGAAAGTCTAAATGCTAAATACATATCTTCAGGTTTGCATATATTCTCAGGAGCTGGGGGTGGAGGCGAAGGAGGGGGTGGAGGTGGTGATGGTGTTGGAGGTGGGGGTGGTGCCTTTTTCCGACAACAACAGGTGCAGTATAATCCAACAAAAGTTTTTCCATTATCAAGATATCCACAGATCTGGTCACCCACTCCAGCTCCTATGCGATCACATCTAGTTTTACAGCCATCTTTACAACGCTGACAATCATTGCCTCTGTAGTTTTCTATTTTAAATGTTTTATCGGTATCAGTGACTGGACATTGCGTCCATTTGGCTGGAGGTTGAACTGGACATGGGAGTCGTACTTGACAACATCCCTCGCACACCCTTTCCCTAGGTTTTTTAGGATCCGGGGCGTTGCACTCTACATGTGACACCACTTTTCCCTGCAACCCGCACTTAGTTTGCAAGTCTTTTCGGCAATCATCACACTTATTTGACATCCCAGCCGTAATACTAATTTCACCGAGGTCGCATGAAATAGCCGTCCCTGATTGCATCTCTGCAAAATACAATCAAATAAAAAAAATAAAAAAAATGATCGATAATACAATCCAGTAACTGCAAAAATAACAATAGAAACTAGAGAAAGAGGAGGGGAGAGATATACGCAGTGTGATGGATAAACAAATTATTGCGAAGAGCAAAACCCCAACGAAAGAGGACTCCATAGTTATGGCTGACCAACTGAAAAACACTGTATTTTTTCAAGACTGTGTGTTTAGTATCTTTCGAAGTGTCCCTATTTAAAAAAAAAAAAAAAAAACCTGAGCTTTATCATTAATTGAAAACATTTTTGCATAATTTTTTTTTATTTTTTACTACAACATCTATGCACGTCCCTTGGTATTTTTAGAATTTGCAATTGGGGGATATAGAAACTAATTGGGGGATATGAATTACTTCCCCCAACCCATGGTGTGTGCTAAGGGGTGATTTTTGGGGGCGAAAATACTAAAACACCCTTCCTTCAAAATAAAAATCAAAAAACTTAAAATCAAAAAACAAAATCATCCCCCATTTCCATCTCCACTTCTTATTAATCTTTTTAGGGTTAAAACTTTGAACCTAAATGTTCCCCATTCTCTTTCAAATTCTAAATTTTCCCCATTTCCTTTCAAATTCTGTTCTCCTTCTCTGCCGGAAGTGATGAAGAACATGTCGGAAATGATAAAGAACATGCCGGAAATGATGAAGACCACGCCTAAGTGATGAAGACCATGCCGGAAGTGATGAAGAACATGTCGGAAATGATGAAGGTCACGCCGGAAGTGATGAAGACCATGCCGGAATTGATGTAATTCAATGCCGGAACTAAATGCCGGCATGCTCGATATAAATCTATCAATGCCGGTAGTTAAGTGAAAAAAAATCAATTTTCTGGATACTTTTCATCATGTTCCGGCATAGAATTTTAGGATGAAGACCACGCCGGAAGTGAGTTCCGGCATGGTTATTTAGGATGAAGACCACGCCGGAAGCGATGAAGAACATGTGGGAAATGATGAAGACCATGCCGGAAGTGATGAAATTTAATGCCGGAACTAAATGCCGGCATGCTCGATATAAATCTATCAATGCCGGTAGTTAAGTGCACAAAAAAATCAATTTTCTGGATACTTTTCATCATGTTCCGGCATAGAAATTTAAGCAAAAACCATGCCGAAGTAGTTCCGGCATGCTCGAAAATCGATAATCGTCTTAACTAAATGCCTCCCCGAACCCCCCCCCCCCCCCAGATAGTGGCAAACAATTTATGAAAATTTCCAACAAATGCCGGCATGGTTTTTTGGTTGAATACCATGCCGGCACCAAGCTTTTTCAGCTGCAACAATGGTGGATTTAAAGAAAAAAATTCAAATTTTCAACTCTTAGCAGCAATTCTCTCATCACAATCATCTTCCATTTTCAAAAAAAAAAATTCCACTCAAAAACCATTTTCCCTCTTTCTACTCTCAACTAACCCACACAAATTCAAATAAAAATAAATACACACTAATTTATCCCCAAATACTTAACATTTTACTAATTATAATTAATCAATAATCCTGATTAGTGGGGACTAGATTAGGAATTTAAAAAATAATTATATAAGGGATCACCCAGAATTACTATTGGGACACCGTTTTTGTCCTGTAGCTATATCCCCCAATTAATACCCATATCCCCAATTACGTGTTCTATTTTTACTCCCTTGCAAGTGCAAACCACTTTCCTTCTGATAAAACAAATATTATTATGAGCACATACATAGCTGTTCATGTGGATTGATTTTGGGAATGGTGCATATAGATTTGTTTATCATGTGGATTGATTTTGTTCGATACACTCTTCATAAAAAATACCAAAGGATCCTGCAGTTTCTCCAAAGATATCTCTTCAAGATTTCAATTTAATTACGAACGTGATTCTTGAAAATATGGACGTGACTTGCGACAATAATTAATTAGTTGATTATAGGTGCTTAATTATATGCACCAGCACCAGCACCAGTACATTGTTCTCGATTTTGGCGTGTCATACAAGTTAAAATCCCATTCCACGTGGCTCCAATTTGTTTTGTTTTTTTTGTCAATTAACAAATTTTAATTTATTCAAATCAAGATCAAGATCACACGAAAGAATAACAAAAACGTTACGGTACAAGATAATCAAAACTCTAATACAAATAAAGATATCAATTAATATTTAATTATTTAATAAATTCTCTTAAATCATAATTTTAGACGTTTCTGAGTCGGGAAAAATATGCCAACTAAATAATTCGCTAGGATTATATAACAATACATTTTTGAATATAAATATTAATTACCCATATCGGCCCCGTGTGAAATATAAATTAATAAATTCATTATATGTTATATTTAATACAACTATTGCTATTACCTATGAACATTTTTTGGTTTTTAGTACAGTAAAAACCAACAAGAAATTATAGTTGAGACCGAAAGCACTCGGGTGTCTGTCGCAAAAATATTATTCTAAGAACCTAAAAAAAATTGAATTGTTATTTGGAATTAGGTTTTAGTTTTTGATTTTGATAAAAATTGATTAAAAAAATTGGTTTTAATATCCTGGCGAGATTGGGGTATACCCAAACTAATTGGGGTATACCCAGATTTATATGGACATAGTGCCTTACTAAGGGGAGGCTAAATGTGGGTGACTTTACTTTATTACCCTTGAACTAATTAACCCTATTACTTAATCTAATAACCCTAAAATTAAAAACTTGAACAAACCGTTAATCTTATCTTAATCTTCTTCTTCATCTCATCTTCCATCAAACCCATAAGAAAAAATCTCGGAAAATTGAAAATTTTGATGTTCTCGAAAAATGGTTGATTACAAGCGATCAATAGATAACACAAATTCAACATGAAGTATCAAAAGATCCAAATCAGAGAAAAGAGGTAAGGGAAAAGATGGAATTAGTAAACCCGAAAGTTCAATCCATGAGAATGTTGAAAACAACCCTCCGCCGGTGAAAAGAAGACTGTAAGTGATTTCTAAACTCAAAGCCATTATTGTTTAGTGTTTTGTGATTGTTAGATTATGTTAGAAATCGCAGACTATGTTTTTCAGGATTCTAGGCCGGCAAGGTTTTTTTACAATAAGATGCCGGCCTTCTCATTGTTAGTGACAGTCGGCATGGTAGTAACATGAAGATCATGCCGACTTTTCATATCAGCCATGGCGATCGCGAAACATTAACTGTGGTGGCATGGTAATCAAAACAAACCCCTCCGACTTTCCTTAAGTCGGCATGTTCTTAAAATTGTACCGTTCCGACTTTAGGTCACAGAAACCTGATTTTGCTGGGTTAACTGTCGGCATTATTATTGAATATAACCCTACCGACTTTTTATTAGTCGGCGTGTAAGATGATTACTACCATGCCGATTATGTATTAGCCGGCATATTTAGATTCCAGACCTTGCCGACTTGATGACTATAACCATGTTTTAATGTGTAAAAATTTATATCCTTTATTTGTGCATTGTTTAGGTTCCCAGGGAAAAAAAAAGAAGATCTACCTTGTTCGGTTACTGCAAAAGAGCTATTAGAATTTATTGACGGAATTTATCCCAATGTAGAAGATCCTAAAGATAAAACTGAAGAGAATTGCCCTGTAAGAAAGTTACTTCTGATGGGTAAGAAAGATCCTGAAGAATTCCTAAGGTTTATGCACAGTCCTAGCAATCCCCTCAACTATGAAGAATGCACATCATCAGAGGAGGAAGAAGAGGAGGTTGATCCAAGGACTTTTTTCACGGCATGTGACTTTTCTGGAGTGAACCCCTATTACAATGAGGACGGTGATTACATAGGTCCAGATAAGGGAAAAGCAAAAGCTGATGCTGCTGAAAAAGCTAGTGATGGTGAAGAAGCTAGTGATGTGGAGGAAGATAACAACAACAAGAAGGATCCATGAATTTTTAAACTTTATTATGTTTCACTTGGTTTAGAAACTTAGATTGTGGTTTGAACTATTACCTTATGTTTTGAACTGTTAGTTGTTGGTCGGCAGGGTTTTAAATCTCAACCTTGTCGACTTATATGTTAGTTGCACTTTTTAGGTACAAAGTACAAGCCATTGAATGCTCAACGGCTATAAATTTCAAAATCAAGATATTAGGTGTGTTGTTATTATAAAAACATTCTCAACTTCATCTTCAACCTTGTTATTATTAAAGATTATTAATAGAAATGATTTAGGCTTTTGTATTAGTTTTAAATAAATGGAAACCTTTGTGCACCACCTCTTACTATTTAAAATTATTTATTTAAAACTAATACAAAAACCTACTCTTGATTTAATTTAGGGAATTATATATCGAGGGTCATGATTCTAAACATGAGGGTAATGGGGCCATCAGTTAAATAATCAACCAATCTCAAGAATATGTGAAATATATACTCGTTAGAGGAGTGTGAACAGATTTGGACTCCCAAATACAAGTCGTATAATTCCACGTCAGCAAACTAGGCAGAGAAATGAGTGCGCATAAAATGCTCTCAAACTCCATTTCTCTTTAACTTGAAGTTTGAACTGAACTTGGACGCAGTGTATCAGTGCATGTGAGTGGATTCTTTTTACAAAAATGGTGGAATTGGACTGATTCTTAGAAATTTTGCAGGTGGAATTGGACCGAAAAGCTTAATATAATTTTTCTTATTCGGATAATACACCACCAAATTGAATTAGATCTCAATTATTACGATGATATAATTTTTCTCAAAGTTTTTTGAAGATTTCTAGCAATATAAAGAAAGTAAACGGGCAGGTGGATCCAAATCGATTGTACGTTTTGAATTTAGTCGTATTGTTTGATTTTGCCTGAGTATCACTAGCCGGATCTCATCCAGGTGGATAACATCCAGCTCAACCTCCACCAGAATTCGAAGTTTGAGAAAAGAAATCAGCCTTAGATATAGAACAACAAATAAAATGATTCTCCATTTCTCATTATTGCTGGCAACACACTTTAACAATTACAGTAATACTTTAACCAACTCATCCTACATCTCACTACATCTCAACCAGTATTGGTACATGACAGCATTGATGCATTATTTAACCCCAGTGATAAACGACTAGGGGAAACTAGACTAGATCAACTGAAATTGATCTTACTGCATGAGGCCTTTAAAGATAAGTTTTGATGAAAAGGATGATAATAAAGACCCACTGTAACACATATCAAGCTCATAACAACAGATGCAGTAAGAGTTAGTTGGGTCTGCAGGATTTTGCTCACAACCGGAACCACCAACTACTAATGCGGTCGACAAGCTTTTACATTTCTCTACACAGAAACTTGTGTCTTGACCCTTGCAATCGTGTCGTGCTATCGCTTGAGCTTGGCGGTAATCGCATGATAGTGCTGATGATGGTGGAGGTAGTGATGGTGTTGGAGGTGGTAGTGATGGTGTTGGAGGTGGTGGTGGTGGGCGTGGAGCATTTTTCCGACAACAACAAGTGCAGTATAACCCAACGTAAGTTTTTCCGTTATCAAGATACCCACAAATCTGGTCGCCCACTCTAGCTCCTATGGCGTCGCATCTAGTCTTACAGCCATCTTGACAACGGCGGCAATCATTGCCACTGTAGTGTTCTATCTTAAATGTTTTATCCGTATCCGTGACCGGACATTGCGACCATTTGGCTGGAGGTTGAACTGGACATGGGAGTGGTACTTGGCAACAACCCTCGCATACCTTTTGCTTAGTGTTTTTAGGATCCGGTGCGTTGCACTCTAAATGAGACACTACTTTTCCCTGCAACCCGCATTGGGTTTGTAAGTCCTTTCGGCAATCCTTGCAGTTACTTCTAGCGGTGATAAAGGTTTCACCAAGTTCGCATGAAATAGCTGTCCCTGTTTGCATCTCTACAACATCAAAGGAAAATAATTTATTAGTTAATAAGAAACTTAACAAAATACAGTTCAACAAATACAGTATATTCTTTTGATCTATACTACAATCCAATAATTATAGTAACATGAAACAAATTAAAATCAGGCCATATATAGAAACAGGGTGATCTATCGCAAAATAAATGAGTCATATTTGTGATCACAATCATATATCATGTTCGTATAATTGTTTCAAGTAGCCGATGCCGATGTACTACTCGTTAGCACCAAATTTCTTATCCACTTAGAAGAAAAAGAAATGGAAATAAAGGTTTCAGGCACAAAGATATAATCAGTTAACCAGAACAATATAGATTTTTCCTTAATTTTTTTTTGTAAAATAAAGAACAATATAGAGCTAGAGAAAGATTTCGATCAAAAAGAGAGACTTACGGAGTGTTATAGATACACCAATTATTACAAAGATCACAGCTCCAACAAATGATGGCTTCATCCTTAAGATCAAAATGGTTACTACTTGACTCTTATTACGTACTGTTGCTTTGTTTTCTTTTCCCTTTTCTAAAACAGATTTTTTGTTTAGTTTTGGTTGTGTTCATTTGTTATTCAAGGCATCTATATATATATATAACAAAACCTCAGTTATATTATATTATATTAATATTAATTATACATCTTATTACATAGTAAATATTTTCTTTTTGATGGGTGAATAAATTTATTAAGAGAAGAGAAAATGTTTGAAGAGCATGAACACAAGATACAAACTATCTCCGACCAAAAGGAAAGACAGTGAATCCACCCAAAAACAAAAACATAACAAGCAAAACACCATGAAATTCCTCGCACCTAGACCAAAAACTTCATTGTTAATATTTCTTTTTTGAGTTCAGTTGATGGCAATTATTAATTTCTTCAATAACTTCCTATATTTCGTTTTGTTTGGTACACCTGCAAGCAAATGGGTACCTATTCACCAATCTTGAAAACAACATTACTGGAAGAGTGACCGCTTTCCTTTCGATAATGAAAAAATCATTATAAACATGTACAAAGCTGTTCATGAGGATTGATTTTGAGTGGTGCATATATAATTTCTTTATCATGCATGTGGATTGATTTTGTTTGGTACTCTTCGGACAAAATTTTATTATTATCTTGACTAACGGATGGCACCTACAGTCGCAAATATGAACGTGAATTATTTCCACATCTAAAATAAACACGAACATGATTCACGATAATAATAAATATTTAGTTGATTCATTAGATGCTCAGTTATACCTGCCAGTATTAATATTTTCTCCATTTGGTGTGTAGACATTTCACTCCACCTAGCTAGCTCCAGTTCGGCTTTGCGAAATATGCTTTAAAAGGAAAGAGTAAAAGACCCAATAAGAAATGGCATATACTAGAGGGGGTTATGCTTAATGAAGCTCCAGATGCAATTGAATGGCCCATTTGCAGCAAAGGTCGGTTCTCAGTAAAATCAACTTATGATGCGTTTGCTATTACTGATTCTGATCAAGACCAATAACACAAATTTCAATTTATTTGGGGTCAAAATTTACCTCCGAAAATTTGCTTCCTGGACGAATGAAATATAAATAATGGTTTGTTCTTTCATAATACCGAGGCTTTTTCTGCACAATTAGCTCCATAGTTGGCAGAAAGCTCTGCAGTTAAGCGTGCTCGTGCGGGAGCAATCCAGGGACGGGTGACCTCCCGGGAAGTTTCTGCTGGATGTGACCGCAGCGATGCCCGTTGAAAATCCCACACTACCGGATAACCGCAGTGGCTAAGTAGGGATGGGTCGGGTCATTTCAAATGGTATCGAAGGGTCACCTACCGAGGGTGGGAAGATACGTTATACGGGATTGGTCCAAGTGGGTAGGGAACGTCAGAGATCTGGGCTTGCATATATGTATTCTGAAGCCAAGGATGACTCCAATTTTTAAGGTGGAGGTATTGTAATAGGTGGGAAGATACGTTATACAGGATTGGTCCAGGTACTTCTTATGAGGGGCAGGGAACATCAGAAATCTGGGCTTGAATATATATATTCTGGAGCCGAGGACGCCTCCAATTTAAAGTGGTGGTATTGTTATACCACGATATTCAGAGTGGTTGGCCGAAAGGAATATAAGTAGTGATTGGCAGGGAACGTAAGAGATGTGAGCTTGAATATATATATTATGTCCTAATAAAATCAAATTGCTCGTGCGGGGCCATTCATTAGATGCTCAGTTATATCTACCAATATTAGATGCAATTGAATGGCCCATTGGCATCAAAGGTCAGTTCTCAGTAAAATCAAATTATGATGCTCTTGCTACTACTGATTTTTATCAAGACCAACAACACATATTTCAGTTTATTTAGGGTCAGAATTTACCTCCAAAAACTTGCTTCTTGCTATGGACTTTAGCTCATAATAGCTTACCTACAAGAGATGTGCTAAGAAGAAGGGGTATAAAAGTCGCACAAACTTGTTTGTTCTGCATTTATCATGAATCTGTCAAGCATATCTTTCCACGATTGCTAAAGGCTGATGTAGAATCTTTCAGGGGTACCGATCCAACGGCTAAGATCATTTTTTTTAATCTTTTTGTCTTATTTAGAATGGTATCCCCTGAAATATTTGGCATCAGCCTTTAGCAATCATGTCTTTCCTCACTGCAGGTTTTCAAATAACATTTGGAATCACTTTAAGGAGAAGATGAAATGAAATTTCATTTTTCCAGATGATCTTTTCACCATGTTACTGTCTTAGAATAATTCTCAGTGTCATACACAACAACTTCAGATCTGGCACATGATTTCTATTGTTGTCATTTGGTGCATTTGGAAAGAGAATGCCATAGCATTTCAAAGCAAGGAGAGTAGTGAGATTGTTGTTTAGAATAGAATCAAGTATACTTTGTTCAGTTGGTGCTTATAGTTTTCATAAACTTTGAAGATTATAGTTTTAAGGATGTAACGTCAAGCTGGCCAAGGATGTATTTTGATTGAGGAGGTAGTTTGTGTACTCCGTTAATCCTATCTTTTCTTTTCATTTTTCATCTTGTAACTTCTTGAGGGTGGTACAAGCCTTTTGTACCCTTTCCTTTTTTGATCAATATATTCATCTTTACTGGTCAAAAAAAAAAAAAAAAAAAAAAAAAAAAAAAAAGAAATGGCATATATCGCCATTTGAAGGAGTTTATTTTACACTGTTTGTCAAATATTTTTGATGGAAAAAACATGCTAACTGACCACATCACACACCTATGATTCGACATGGTTGTACATCGAGCATTTGCATTGATCTTCAAAAGATATATATGGACTTGTCATGTCGTGCTAACCTTTTTTGTGTTTGTTAAATGAGGTATTCATGTTGATTTGCAGTATGTTATATGTTAGATAAGTAATGCTATGGGATTGTCGGTGAGAGTTTTTATCTAAATAATAAAGAAGCCTATTATGGGAACTTCAAGTTTTTTATTTTGAGGACTCACCAGATGACGAAATTGGGTTATCAAATAGCAATCAACGTAACCATTTATCCTAATAATAGCTAGAATATCCTTAATAATTAATTAGTTCTAACGATTAGATTAACTATAAATTAAGTAAGAGTAATGATGAGATCAGAACAACATGCCGATAACATTTTATGAAACTAGAAAGTAGAAAAGGAAACACATAGTACATGGAGAGAAGAAGAAAGAATTCTCATTAAATGTTTATAAATAAAGAACAAAAAAGAATTCTCATTAGATTTTTAAAACTAGAAAGTAGAGAAGGAAACAACATTTTGATAAAAGTGAAGACACTCTGTTTGAGTTGCGGAACTGACATCCTTGGTCTCGTCTCCCTTATCTCCGCAGGAGGGTGTGGTGGCCACGTTTGACCTTATTTTAGGCAGACTAAGAAGTTTTCCAAAGGGAATTTCTCGCGGAAGAGATAACCTTAGGGCATAACATCTCTTAGATGCCGTTAGTGGCTCTGCGATTGTTATTTCTAAGGAGCTTATTGCATCTGTCACGGTTGCGGTAAATCATTGGCTCGTTGGCCGATGTCCAACTTCTTTGGGAGAATTTGTCGCCAGTGCTCCTCTTACTCCATTAGTTAAGCCTGGTGGAAATTTACGCCCTATTGCGGTGGGCACAATTTGGAGAAGGCTTGTCTCCAAATGTGCTTCCACTCATGCATGTTGGGATAGATATAAATATGTATTTGGCGGCTCCCATTTGGTGTTGGGGCTAAATGTGGGGGAGAAGCGATTTTTCATGTTGTTAATCCCTGCTCGAGGAAAACGAAGCTCGGATAAACTGTCCATATATGCTGCTTTTGGATTTTTCCAATGCGTTTAACCTCATCGATCTCACGACTATGTTATTTGAGGTACGTAAGATGTGCACGTCAATTTCTTGTTAGGTTGAATTTTGTTACGCTTCTCCAGCTCGTTTGTACTATATAATTCATGTATTCTCCTAATCCCAAGGAGTACAACAGGGTGATCCTTTAGCTAGGACCACTGGTGTTTGCTCTCACTCTTCATCCTTTGGTCAAGAGAATTGAGGCGCAATGTGCGCTTGAAATGAAAGCCTGGTGCCTTGATAGGGGATACTTTGATGGTTTCAAAATCCTTGACGATTATATAGTATGAAGGGGATGAAAGGGGCTTGCATCTGAATGTAATGAAAACTGAATATTTTTTTCCCTCCCCCGATCCTAGAGCTTCGGTAGAAGGTGTTTTCCCTCATAATATTAGGAGGCTGGATAAGGGAGTGAAACTATTGGGTCGTATGGTTATTCTTAATGCTCAATTAAATAATGATTTGGTTTTCAGTAGGGTACGCAAGACTATGACTCTTATAGATGTTGTAGAAAAGATAGGTGACTCTCAGTGTGAACTGCTCTTGTTTCGGAATTGCACAGGTGTGTCACGGCTCTAGTTCACTCTATGAACTACTAAGCAAGGGTTTTTGAAAGAATATCAAGACATATTCGACACGCGTTTGTATCTATTCTTTCGGCACATTAATTATTACAGGAGACGGGCCTGGGTACGGGCTTCTTCAAAAGAGACTCTCTACCCTTACTTTAAAGCACGACGTCTTGGGTGTGTACACTTTGCAAGATACAAAGCATTATTGTTTGCTTGTTTCCTGTCTGCAGACCCAAGAATTGCAGTCCACTATTTTCAGAAACACCGACATCCGTGATTGTGGTTCTTCTCTCCAGCAAGCTATGGACTCCTTTTAACTCTCTATGTGGTGTTGTCTCTTCTCTTAGAACTAGTAGTTTTTCCACCCATTCCATGAACTCCTTGGCAACTATCTACTTTAATGTTATTAAGAAGAACATACCCACTAGTTATGTTATGGTGGAGCGTGATTCTGTCCAATGTCAATACAACCAAAAAAAACATGCCTGGGATATCCTAATGGAAATTCCAATTTTGGGGCTTAATCAACATATTTGAGCTATCCAAATAGTGCAAGTAGGGATCCCACTTTTCTAAATGGATGGTGCTTGGCCATTCTGTAAAAGGGATAATGCCCTGCATTGTGCAAATGAGGTGGGTCTTAAGTTTTCGGCGATCATGCCCTGCATTATGCAAATGAGGTGGGTCTTTAAGTTTATGCATGATTTTGTGTGTGACACTTTTGCAGACATGTATTCTCGGGCGGGCGTGCCATCTAGGAAGGAGGTTGACTTGGGGTTCTTGTCCAATACTAACACTGCTTTGAGACCAACTGATATACTCGTGTATAACTAGGAGAATGAGCGGGACATTTGCTTTGACATGACTGGTGATTCACCTTTTACTAGAGGTAGGATACATACCTTCACTCTGGGCCTTGGCATAAAGAATATTGTTGCTCGGAACAATGCCAAGTATTGGGACAAGTGCGTGGCATAAGGTTATTTTTTGGGGACACTTGCATTCACCACCTTAGGAGAGCTCGGTGATGATACCACAGAATTTCTGAAGCGCTTGTGTAATTATATTGCTTGCTATGATGCTAATGTGCGGGCTAGAGATTTCTTATGGGTAGGGCTTGTTAATGGGTACGGGTCCTTCCAGGTACCACTAGACCCAAACCCTACCTATAAAAATTGGGTTTGGTTCTCAGCGGTTCCGGATCCGGTTCCTTATTTTGGGGACCCATAACCAGATCCATTTAATATTGCAAGTACCCGCTGGGTATTAAGAAAACTATATAAACAAATTCGTAAAAACTTAATTTACTCCCTTTTTTTGACTTAAATCTAAATTATTTTTATAAAAATTTATTCTGATTTTTTTATTAATGTACTAAATAACCTGGCATTTTTAGGGGCGACCCCAAAAGAATTAAGGGCGACACAAGAAGACAAAAAAGGTCACCAAAGCGTAAATCTAAGCTACCCATTATCTCCGATTTTTCGAAATGGCCGATATGCCCTTATATAATCGGTAGCAAACACAACAATCGGTACTTAACCAATAATCGGTAGGTAAATATGTACTAAGTAGTTCCCGATTAATGTGTGGATATTTCGGCTAATATGCCCTTTTATAATCGGTAGTTAATATAACTTTTAAACTTACCGATTATAAGTAGCCCAGATTCAACCTTGGCCAAATTCCATAGGTTTTGAGGGTACACAGCCAACCATAACCATTTGGTTTTTGTTTTGGATGTAGCCATAATCGGAAGCTAAATAGGTTACAAACCCTTCCGATTATGGGTTGCCCCAAAATGAGATTTATCTTAAATCCTTCATTTGATAAATTTTGAAATCTGCCATAATCGGTAGATAATCTAACTTGTAAACTACCGATTATAAGTAGCCCCAGATTCAACCTTGGCCAAATTCCATAGGTTATGAGGGTACAAAGCCAACCATAACCATTTGGTTTGTGTTTTGGATGTAGCCATAATCGGAAGCTAAATAGGTTACAAACCCTCCCGATTATGGGTTGCCCCAAAATGAGATTTTTCTTAAATCCTTCATTTGATTATAAATTTTGAAATATGCCATAATCGGTAGATAATCTAACTTGTAAACTACCGATTATAAGTAGCCCCAGATTCAAAGTTGGCCAAATTTCATAGGTTTTGAGGGTACAGAGCCAACCGTAACCATTTAGTTTGTGATTTGGATGTATCCATAATCGGAAGATAAATAGGTTACAAACGCTCCCGATTATGGGTTGCCCCAAAACGAGATTTTGAATCTACCAGTATCGGTAGATAATCTAACTTTGATACCTACCGATTATTACCTCGGTTTCAACCTCCGTCAAAATAGTCGTTGCAGTTTAAACCTAATTGATGAAATAGCCGTTGGAGTTTTTGGGAAAAATAAAAAGAGTCGTTGGTCCATAAAACTATATAAAGAAACTCATACCTATCAACCCATTTGAACCAAACTATTTCCTCTCTTCAGTTATAATTTTGAAAACAAAAACATGGATATTGCTTTTGCCGAAGAAGAAGATTGTGCTTTTAATAGAGCGTACATTGTGGTAGCTACTCATGATCGTGTTCACAAGCTCCACAAATTGGAATCCGAAGAGCAGTTATGGAAACGTATTTTAATGGTATTTGAGGCGTTAGATGGTAATCGAATTCGAAGATCATCCAATGACATTAAGATGAGAAAGAAGACGCTCGATAAGGAGATTGACAAACTTGAAGATGAGGAACCATTTGTTAGGGAAGCTTTTCCTTGGTGGACGTATGAAGAACGAGTAAGTATCTTTGTAACTCCGACTCACATTAACATATGTTAGTACTAACTTGTTACTCATTCGTAATTTCATAGAAATCTTGCTGATCGCCGGTATGTGGACCTCTACGGAAAACGATTTGAACATGAAGGATGTTACAAAATCAAGAGGGAAATTTCTATGGTCACTGGAAGTTATGAGCTTTTTTAATACTTTTATGGTCAATTAGGAGTATGGATTTAGGTGCTTTTAACGTGATTGTAACGTTAAGGTCTTTTGAACTTTATGTAATGCATGTAATCGGAAGCATATTAATATAAAAAGGTTCCCTTATGTTCAATCGGTAGTTTATTTTTTTAAACAAGCAACCGATTCCAATAATCGGATATTTTTAGAGTTAGCTTTCTTTCCGATTATGGTGTTGTTTTGATACAGAAAATAATATTTTTTTAACATAGAATAATCGGAGGCACAATATAAACTATACATACCGATTATGGTAATCGTAATTCAAGGAGTTATTTAAATTTCTGATTATGGTGTTGTTTGGTTCCAGGAAACAAAGTTTTTTCACATAGAATAATCGGAGGAACAATATAAACTAAAACTACTGATTCCCACAATCGTAAGTCAAGGGCTGAATTAACTTTCCGATTATGGTGATGTTTGGATACAAAAAACAAAGTTTTTTCACATAGAATAACCGGAGGAACAATATAAACTAAAACTACCGATTCCCACAATCGGAAGTCAAGGGATGAATTAACTTTCCGATTATGGTGATGTTTAGATACATAAAACAAAGTTTTTTCACATAGAATAATCGGAGGAACAATATAAACTAAAACTACCGATTCCCACAATCGGAAGTCAAGGGCTGAATTATCTTTCCGATTATGGTGATGTTTGGATACAAAAAACTAATTTTTTTCACATAGAATATGTTTGTATGGTAAAATATTCTTCCACCTCAAACACGAATTTGATGTGATTTGTTGAAGATTGATCTGCTACTTTTCCCTCCAATTTTAACAGTGTGAACAGTATAGGGGGGGTACCTACAAAATCCCTCCGATGCTTAAGTTAGACAGAGTTTTTCACATGAGTTTTTGTGGAGGAAATTACTTAACTTTGTGGTTTATGAACACCTTTATTTATATGTTCCGAATTAGGTCCTTAACCTAATTTCGAGCTAAGCATGAATTGCACTAATTGGCCCATGTATGCCTCCTGTAATGAACTGTATAACTGGCCCTTGCATGCCTCCTGCCATGAATTGCATAAATGGCCCTTGCATGCCTCCTAGAAGTTTCCAGAAACTTCCTCTATGGCTATGGAATTGCAAAGGGTTAGCCCAAACAATAGGTGTACACATGCCAATCCCAAAGTGAGAAGTGTGCATAAGCCCACAGTGGGGCATAAATATCCGCGAGGCAAACTAGTGTGGGATCAAATATCAGCTAACCAATGGTTCAACTCGGCTATACTCAGTGAGCCGACTCAGTAAACTCAGTAGGCATAAACATCCGGTACACATGAGCGGGGTGCAAATATCCGAAGTCGTATAACAATAAAGAGCCGCAAAGTACTGGATCATACATGGCCGCCGGACTTGGTCGCCGACGTTGGAATATGCCAACGGAAAATTCTGCACTGATGATGTGGCACTTCACTATGACGTGGCAGACACTGGTTGGTCGCTGGTACTTATGTGGCTAGCTGACGTGGCATTCTGTAGGCACGCCATCTTACTGACGTGGCACTCTGTTGGCACACCATCTTGCTGACGTGGCACTCTGTTGGCACGCCATTCTACTGACGTGGCACTCTGCTGACGCGGTACTTCGCTGACGTGGCACTTCGCTGACATGTCACATATTGGTTAGTGATTATTGTTGATGTGGCACTCAATGCTGACCTGGCTCGCTGATGTGGCATTGGTGGTGGGTCTCCTTACTTGCTTGATTTGAACCTATGCACATGGGATCCTATGTAAGGTGTTTGTGAGGCCTAGTTATCTATACTAGGCTTATAAAGGAAGAATTCTTGGGCCCACTGAACCATGCTTAGCTAAGAAGAGCAATTTAGGCCTAAGTAAGCCCATTTTTTCGGTGTAAATGTAATAGGGTACAAACATCGCCCCCTCTTAATCCATGACTCGTTATGGGTTAAGAAGTTCGGGTTTCCCAATTATACTGGAAACTGAATTTGCATCATTCTAGAGTGTTGCATAAGTCATCCCCGAACGCGTTGTTCGGAGTGTAATGCTACTCGCCCTCAGGAATGTAATGAGTGCGTTGGAGTGTTATATACCTCGCCCCCAAATGGCTGAGGTGATATATAACTCTCCCCCAGTATGTAGTGGTGTCATGCTGATCAATGCTCGTGCAAGGGTGCACTTCCCTGCTGCATTTTGCTCGCGCATGGAATGAGAAGTTGAGTTTTTCTACTATCTTGAATTCGCGCAGGGGGCCAATCCTACTATTCAAGATGCGCGCAGAGTTGAGATGTGTACATTTTCACATGCCTGGACAGATAAAAATGTTCGCCACATTTGCTGATGTCCCATATGATGGGGGTACATTTGGAACAGGATAAGAATGCTCGAACTGTGCATTTTCCTTATTTGCAAGGTGTTGGAGATGTTGTTGACAGCAGGCTCGAAGTGCTCTGCCTTGCCATTAGGGACTGACTGCGGGTTCGAACGTCCGCAGTAGCTAATAATTAAACACGAGCTATTCTGATAGAGTATGGAATAACAAAATAATGTTGAATTAAATTTCTGAACTTAAATAACAAGATAAGTACCTACTGCTTGACAACAGCTGCCTCGTTAAAACCTTTGCGTGGAAAACCCAGTGGGATAAAACCATCATAAAGGAATAAGTGTGCAGCACAGCAGGATTTGAAACTACTCCTAATGATAAAACTTTTTCAAGTGGAATGAATTCCATGGCTTCCATGGTTTTGAATCTTGAGTACCATCGAGGTTCCTTAGGTAGTAAGAGCCACGAGATGCTGGCCTGTCCACTATGTATGGACCTTCCCAGTTTGCTCCGAGCTTCCCACAGTTTGGTTCCATTGTGGCTGCTCGGGTTTTCTTCAAGACATATTCCCCTGGTTTGAATGACCGTTCTATGACTTTACGATCATAGCTCAGCTTGATTGCCTGCTGGTATTGGACCAACTGTTGTAAGGATGTTTCTCTTTTTTCTTCTAGCAACTCTGTATCCAAAGCCAATATGCTGTCGTTTTTCCCAGATTTGACAGCACGAGTTTTGGTAGTCTTGAGATGTACCTCGGTGGGTATGACTTCCTCCGTCCCATAAGCCAGTGTAAATGGTGAAAATCCAGTGGATCTTTTTGGGGTCGTTCGATAGGACCATAATACTCCAGGGAATTCTTCTGTCCATTTTCCCTTCGCTTTCTCTAGCCTTTTCTTGAGATTGTCCATAATAACGCGATTGGTTTCTTCCGCCTGCCCGTTGCTCTAAGCATAATAAAGAGATGAGAAATTGCGGTGAATATTCAGGTTGTTGCAGAATTCTTTGATCACCCTAGAATCGAACTGCTTTCCATTGTCTGATACTAACTCGCTTGGGATTCCAAATCTGCAGACGATATTCTCCCATATGAACCTTTTCAAATCATGTCTAGTAACATGTACCAATGCCACTGCTTCGACCCATTTGGTGAAATAATCAGTAGCGACCAGTACGAATTTCACTCCTCCAGGAGCCTTGGGAAGTGGTCCGACGATGTCTAGTCCCCACTTATCGAACGGCCATGGACTAAAAACAGGATGCAATTCGTTGGCGGGCCTTTTAGGAATTGGAGCGTGCTCTTGGCATGGCACACATTTCTGGGCGTATTCTTTAGCATCTTTCTGTATATATGGCCAGAAATACCCTGGTAACTATCTTTGTGCGCGAGATTGCGCCCTCCGAATGGCTGCCACATATTCCTTCATGAGCCTCTCGCAATATCTCTGTCCCTTCTTCTACTGATACGCACGCAAAAATGGCTCCAAAGCTACAGGTTTGCGGTATAACAGTCCCTCGATCATTAAATATCTCCATGCATTCTTTTTCACCTTTGAAGCAAGTTGTCAAATACCAGATATAAGGTTGACGCCAGTCTGAAGCGTTTTCAGCAGGATTGCCTGAATCATCTATCACTGGACTGTCAACATCCATATTGTTTACAATGTTTTCAGATCTCTCCTGTCTTGATGTAGTTGCCCTCTAGCCCCCACTAGCGTGTTCGAGAGCCAGAACAAAGTGGTTGTCGGAGATGCTAGGTAACTCTTGGAAATCCACTACAACGAAGGTATCAGTTTATCAAAGGAAGAAAGATATGCTAAAGCATCTGCATCTGCTCTGTTTTCCAACCGTGGTCGTTGCCCAATAGAGAACCGGGTCGAACTCATTTGCTAGCTCTTTCATACGATCCAAATATAAGGCCATCCTTTCTTCCTTGGCTCTGTAGGTCCCCAGAAACTGGTTAACTACTAGCATGTAATCAGTTACCAGCTTCACGTTCTTCGCATCTAACTGTTTGAAATCCTTTAAACCGATAATTGTTGCTTCATCTTCAGCTTCATTGTTTGATGCTTGAAAACCCAATTTGGTCGCTTTCTCGATCCTCGAACCTTCGGGAGTAAGGATGACACATCCAACTCCAGCTCCACCAACATTTGATGACCCATCAGTAAATACAGTCCATAATGGTTCAGGTGTATCGACCTCCATTGCGGACTCGCCCCCAGTCTGATCAGTGGCTGACTCTATGGGTTTGAACAACTCCTCTTCTTCTCCGGCAACTGTTTCTATATCGTCCACAGGAAAATCTGCTAGCAGTACGGACATGGCGTGTCCCTTATCTGCAGCTTCTGGTTTAGTACTTGATTTCATACGCCCCGAAAAATTTGACCATATGGCTAGTCACTGGAATCATCAAAGACGTTCCGGATTCTCTTGGTAGCGTATTACGAGTAGACCACGATCTGCCTCCCTTGGAAATAAGGTTTGAGGCGACGAGATGCATGCAACAGTGCAAGTGCCATCTTCTCAATTTTATTGTACCGTGTTTCCGCCCCCGTCAAAGATTTACTGACGAAGTAAACATGCTTTTCATGTGGATCCATAACAAACAACACTGCACTTACAGCGTCCTCCATTGCAGCCAGATAAACTCCAATAGGTTGTCCAGTTTTTGGACTCACCAAAACTGCCAAAACTGGGGGAGTTGACAAATACTGTTTGATCCCATCGAAAGCCTTTTCGCACTCATCCGTCCAACCAAAATTCACTGTTTTTTTCAAAACATCAAAGAATGGTTTGAACCGATCCGACGAGCGTGAAATGAAACGATTTAAAGCTACTAATCGTCCCACTAGCTTGTGGACATCCTTCTTTGTTCTTGGGGATGGCATTTCTCTGATGGCTCTGATTTGCTCCGGATTCGCCTCGATTCCTCTGCGAGGACGACGTGAATGAACATTTTGCTGGATTGAGCTTCATACGATCGATATTGCCGCAAGATATCAAATGTCTTCTGCAGATCAAAAAAATGTGACTCCTTTTGCTAAGATTTCACTACCATATCGTCGATAAATACTTCCATCGTCTTCCTAATCAGATCCTTGAACATATGGTCTACCAAATGTTGTTAGGTCGCCCCTTCATTCTTTAGCCCGAACGGCATTACAGTATAGCAGTAAACTCATCTGTCAGTCACAAACGCAGTATGCTCTTGATCTTCCTCGAACAAAGGTATTTGGTTATACCCCGAAAAATCGTCCATGAATGACAGTCTCCCATACCCTTAGGTTGCATCCACCAAATCTCTTATCCGCGGTAGCGGGTACAGATCACTCGGAAATGCTTTATTCAAATCAGTAAAATCGATACAGAAACGAATTTTACCATTCTTCTTTGGAACAGGTATAACATTAGACAGCCAGCGAGGATATCTTGATTTGGTCGAATAAAGCCTGCTTCCAACATCTTTTCGACTTCTGGCAAAATCCATCTTTTTTGCTTTGTGCCATATTCCTGATTTTCTGACGAACCGGATATAACTTCTCATCGATATTTAGCATGTGGCAGGCTACGTTCGGATCTATCCCAGGCATCTCAGCAAAACTCCATGCGAAAATGTTGGCGTTTGCCCTTAGCAATGTAATCAAACCATCACGTTCGTATGCAGGAAGATCATCCCCTCTGAACGTTGTTTTATGCTTATCATCTCCAATGTGGACCTCGATCAGTTTCTCAACTGTTGGGGGTTCAGTTGCTTCCTCTCTCATTTATGATTCTGGAGGGAGAGGATTCTGTAATTTCGATTTCTGCTCGACTCGCATGATTTGGTTCCCGCTAACTTCTGACTTCTTATACTCATCCATGGCACTCTCGCGACACTTGTGGGCGGCCATCTGGTCGCTTCTAACTTTCACGACTCCTTCAGGGGTAATAAACTTCAGACATTGATGATAAAAGGATGTGATTGCACCGATCTCATGCAGCCAGTTTCGTACTACAATCGCATTGTAGGGAGCTCGACAATCAAGAAATAAGAAAGTGCCTAAAACAGACCTGTCAGCCACTGTCATAGGTATCTTCACTTTTCCAATCGCCTTTGTAACTTCGCCAATGAAACCGATAATTGGATTTTCATCCTCTTCGATAAAGTCGTGTGGGAGATTCATAGAGGAATATGCTCCTGAAAATAGCACGCTTAATGAGCTTCTTGTATCCACTAGAATCCGGTATACACGAAACATGCCAATCCAAGCAGTTATAACGATAGCATCACTGTGGGGAGCATATACACCTATCATGTCTGCTTCAGAGAAATCGATCTTTGTGCAGCCAAGCTCCCGAATTTCTGCTCAATTTCCAGTGACAAAATAGATATGATTAGTCAAGTACCATTCTTTTAACTGCCTGAGCTTTCTCCTGATCTCATCTTCCAATGCCGGCCTGGTCATTGAATGGATCCTGGCGTGACTGACGTTAATCACATATGCGTTGAACACATGTGTTGTGACAAACTGTCAAGGACCTTTCCCGAAATCCTTTTTCAAGTACTCTTGTAGCTTTCCAGCATCTATCATTCGCTGGACCTCGATCTGTAAAGAGCGGCAATTGTCAGTCTTGTGACCATGGTCTTTGTGAAATTTGCATTATTTTCCCTTATCGCGTTTATCACGCGTCTCCACTGGCAAAGGACGAGGGGGACTCAAATCCTTGCTTATTTTCTCATACAACTCTATAAGCCTTATGTTCAACGGTGTCAGCTTCATATCATGATATTTATGATATCCAGTTTCCATTCGTTCCCCCTGGTTTTTCTCTCGAACTTCACCTCGATCGTTATGCTGTCCGCTCGAACGGTTCTTTGACTTGTCTTTCTTCCCATCATTTGGATGATTGGATGATCTGTTAATTTCTTCCCGAGATTTAGAATCATCCTCCACTCGAGCGTATTCTTCTGCTCGATCATATAGTTCTTCCAAAGTTTTTGGTGGTCTCTTGACCAAGGAACCATACACACCTCTTTGATCATGTTGGTATGCTTGTTTGTAGGATGTAATGACAACTTGATCGTTGGCTCCATCCACATTGGCCAACTCTTGCTTGAAGCGTCGAGTGAACTGTCTGATGCTTTCTTCCTTCCGAATTCCCAAAAGGCACAATGAATGGCATCCCTTCCGATCACGTTTTTTGTATTTGTAGTTAGAGCAAAATTCGTCTATCAGCTTATGGTAAGTCCCGATCGACTGTGCCGGAAGATGATTGAACCACGTTATTTCTCCTCCAGTCAGTGACTTTGGAAACATCTTACACATCAACTTATCGTTGTACTGCCATAAGGACATGGCAGTTTCATAGTGTAAAACATGCTGATCTGGATCATCTTTTTTCTCATCGAATTCGGGCATCTTGGGAACTTGAAAATTCATTGGCGGTCAGAATTCTCTGATATTCAGTTTAAAGGGAGCCCCAGCGGCTCGATGCAACCTGTCCATCTTTTCCTCTCTGGAACCCTTTTTCGACATTACTTTCTCGATCATCTTGCAAAGGCGAGCTTCTGTTATTGCGTACACATCGCCATCTGAGGAACTGTCTTCCTGCTCATAATATCGGTCCTCTGGAATATGATCTTTAGATCTCATTCTTTTCCTTTGGGGTCCAGTGGGCTCTCTTCCAGCTCTGCCTTGCTCCGAACGAGCATGGTAATCGGGCGAAAATTCCCTCTCATCGTGACGATCTCGAACCTCATCTTCATCATTCCTGAGACATTTTGAATGGGTGGTAGTTCTGGCCGCACTCTACTGAGTCGCAGCTGGCCGGGTCCCTGCTCGACGGGGTCGTACACGCCTTCGTTTAGGTAGATCTCCAGTGACCAATAGATTTTTCTCTGGCCGATCAAGATCAACCACTTCTCTGTTTCGGTCTGCAGTGTGCGGGTTAACTCGACTTCTAAGGCGCTGCCATACATACCTACCCTTATGGTTGTTCAGATTACCCGTCCTAGGTTGAGACTGGTTCTCACGCTCTAGTCCAAAGAGAGCGTTCTCTTTCTCCACCTCGTTCAGCCGATTGCGCAACAATTCTTCCTCTGTACTATGAGTTGCAGTTCGTCCATCTCGCGGGTCCTGTTGATCGTTATTCCTCCTTGACGGACTGCCGAATACACGATCTCTATTTCCTCGAACTTGTTGGTTTTCCCCATCAACATCCATCACTTCGTCTTCAATCAATTGTTGTTTTTCTCTTCTCCGATTCAGATCTAGGGTTTTGTCACGGAAACGATCTCGATCTCGATCACGATCTAGGGATCTGTCATGAGCACAATCTTGACCCTGCCTGTATCCAGTGGGTACTGCTGGAGCTGACTGAACCTCAATCTCGTGCCTTTCAATTTCTTGTCTCCTGCGCTGTTGAGAATTGCTAACAGAATCGACCCTTCGCGCAGTTTGTTTGACTACTGCCATAAATCGATTTGGGAAAACACGATTTTCTTTTCTCGAAACCCTTGTTCGCCGCCAATGTTTGTATGGTAAAATATTCTTCCACCTCAAACACGAATTTGATGTGATTTGTTGAAGATTGATCTGCTGCTTTTTCCTCCAATTGAACAGTGTGAACAGTGTAGGGGGTACCCGAAAAAAAAACACCGATGCTTAAGTTAGACAGAGTTTTTCACAGGAGTTTTTGTGGAGGAAATTACTTATCTTTGTGGGTTATGAACCCCTTTATTTATATGGTCCGAATTAGGTCCTCAACCTAATTTCGAGCTAAGCATGAATTGCATTAATTGGCCCCTGCATGCCTCATGTCATGAATTGCATAACTGGGCCTTATATGCCTCCTGTCATGAACTGCATAACTGGCCCTTGCATGCCTCCTGTCATGAATTGCATAACTGGCCCTTGCATGCCTCCTAGAAGTTTCTAGAAACTTCCTTTATTGATATGGAATTGCAAAGGGTTAGCCCAAACAATTAGGTGTACGCATACCAAGCCCAAAGTGAGAAGTGTGCATAAACCCACAGTGGAGCATAAATATCCGCGAGGCAAACTAGTGTGGGCTGAAATATCAACTAACCAATGGTTCAACTCGGCTATACTCAGTGAGCCGACTCAGTAAACTCGGTGGGCGTAAACATCCGCCAGTACACATGAGAGGGGTGCAAATATCCGAAGCCGTATAACAATAAAGAGCCGCGAAGTACAGGATCATACATGGTCTCCGGCAGTGGTCGCCAGCGTTGGAATATGCCAACGGAAAATTCTGCACAGATGACGTGACACTTAACTTGGCAGACACTGGTTGGTCGCTGGTACTGATGTGGCTAGCTGACGTGGCATTTTGCTGACATGGCATTCTGTTGGCACGCCATCTTGCAGACGTGGCACTCTGCTGACGTGGCACTCTGCCGGCACACCATCTTGCTGACGTGGCACTTCGCTGACGGGGCGCTTTGCTGACGCAACAATTTGTTGACGTGGCACTTTGCTGATGTGGCACTTCGATGACGTGTCCCATATTGGTTGGTGATTATTGCTGATGTGGCTCGCTGATGTGGCATTAGCGGTGCGTCTCCTTACTTGCTTGATTTGAACCTATGCACATGGGCTCTGTGAGGCCTAGTTAGCTATACTAGACTTATAAAGGAAGAATGCTTAGGCCCAATGAACCATGCTTAGCTAAGAAGAGCAATTTAGGCCTAAGTAAGCCCATTTTTTTCGGTGTAAATGTAATAGAATTACAAAACGGAATAATCGGAGGAACAAAAAGTCTCCCTAATTCGTTTGTGGTCGCCCCTAAAAATGCCAGGCTAAATAAAGATTAAATTCCAAAAAAATAAATAAAAAAACATGAATGATAAAACTAGCAAAATACTTATAATTTTGCTGATGAATAACCTAGTATTCGATACCTATGGATATCCGATGGGTATTACCTATTTGGACACGTTAAAATTCGGGTCCAATCGAGTAATTACCTGTTAGATCTCAGTACGTTAATGGGTCCAACTTTAGGACCCAATGTTGAATTTACCAGGTCCGGTTCCGGGTAATTGGGTACCATTGACAGCCCTGGGCCCTTATAATAGCTGTTTTTATCTTTTCACCATTGGGCTTGAGTTACAAGTACCATTCTTTCACTCTTCTTCTATTTCACTTTACTCTTTTCTCTTCGCAAAGACAGAGAGCAAGACTCAGAAATCAGTGAGAAGAGAGAGATTGGATCGGAAACATGCCTTGCTTGAATGTATCAACGAACGTGAACTTGGAAGGGGTGGACACTTCTCCAATCCTCAAAGAAATGTCTAAATCTGTTGCCAACATCATTGGAAAACCTGAAGCTGTAAGCTCCTGTTAAACCCTAATTTATGTCTTACTTTTCTCAGTTTTTCTCAAAACCCCTTCCAATTTATGGTATTAACAGGTTTTGATCTCCGTAAAACCCTAATTGTAGAACACCTTTTTTAGTAGTTCTTTATTTAGTAGCTTCAATTTGGTGAATGAACTTAGTGTATGATTCAACCTTTTGATTTTGGGCTCAATTGAAACTATCGTTGTTTTCGTCATGGATTGTTGATACTTAAATGTGTGATTTCTGTTTGCTTCTTGATTATTTGGTTACCGTGGAAGCTGAAACTCAAAATATAGGATAAAAATGCATGTGTTCGAGGTTGGTTGCTGCGATAGCTAGTGTATCTAGCTGTTCTGATAGTGTTGTTAATTGGTTAGAAGGTTGATGTCAGGTGCCTGTAACAGTAGGTTATGTAACCACTAAAATTCGCAATAATTTGATCTTCTTATGGGTGATTGTTTGTTTTGATAACCTAGTAGGAATCTTTATATGGTGAATTTGTGTATCCCTTCTAAAACCCATGGTTGGAGATATCAACGTTTGCGATAGGGAGGGGTAATATATAGGACTCTCGAGTTTCTAGGCAGTATATTGGACACCGTTGGGGTAATACACATAGAATGCTAATATATTGATATGGATTATTTGCCAGTTATGCTAATTTGGATACCGTAGGCACAGGTGGTATCAATTGATAGCTGTGAGCATGTGGCCTTTATATGTAAAAACTGATATTCATCACCCTATTCACCTTGCTACCCGGGGTGGCATCCCTCTCACCCTTGAATCATGGCATTAACCTCAAGGGTTCACTAATCCATAGACATAGTGTTTATTAATGCGGGCCACGTGGGATTGGGAGGAGAAAAGGTAGGGGAATTGGAACGTTCTTGTATGTTAATCATGCTAAAACTTTTCGTTTTTTCAAGCTTTGATTGGATATAACATTAGGATATGCCAAAAAAATTGCCAGTAATAATTAAGAAAATTAAAATCGGTTATCACTAGTGTGGGTTTTAGATTGTCTTTTTGAAATCAATGTCCAGATCCTGATAAGTGCAATTTAGTGATTTACGTTTACCGAAGAAATTATTGTATCATGAAATATCAGTACGAGTGAAATTTGAAATACTATACGTTTATGACCTATTTGGAGATAACAATGAATGATGCAATATCTATATGCATAATTAGCATTTTTTTTTCTTCTTTTGTTTAATATTATCTTACCTCATTGTGAGTTTCTTTGACTTTCTGTGATAGTATTAGATTATGTGGGTTTCTTTTCACAACAAGGTAAACTTCTGTTCCAAATTTAGATGACGATGCCTGTGAATTTAACCAGATCAGGTATATATATGTCTCATGGAGTATGGTATCAGTTCGAGCTGTTTCTACTTGTGATGGTTCTACTGAAAATTCATAGCGATAACCTTTTCATTTTAGGCTCAATTGGAACTATCAACGTTTTCCTAACGGATTGATGATACTTCAATGTGCTTTCTGTTTGCCTTTTGGGGTAAATATGAAGCATTTAAAGTATTAATCACCTCTTGGTGAGTTTGCTACTTCCAGATAGAGCCTTAGAGGTTGGTAGTGAAGCGGCTTGGTTTTAACAATAAGCTCCAAAGAACAAGGTTTTTTTCAAATAAGCCAAATGCTGGGACAGCTAGGTGTATGCTAATAGTGTTGGTAATTCGTTAGCGGGGATGATGCTAGTGCCTATAATTGCATGTTATTATGTATCTAATAAATTCCAATGATTAGATATTCTTATGGGTGATTTGTTTATTTAGATAACCTAGCAGGAGGAATTTTGATATAGTGAATTTGTGTATCACTTCCATTATCCATCACTGGAGGTTGGAAATATTACCTTCAGCAATTAAGAAGGGGTATTGTATAGGACTCCTGAGCTTCTAGGGAGGATAATTTATAGGATGTTTTATTGATGATTTGCCAGTTTTGCTACTGTTGGTGCCATAGGTGCAAAAAATGATATCTGTTGAGCATATGTTGCCATTATATGTTAGGAGAATGATATTTACCTCCATTTCCTCCTTGCTAATCTAGGTGATGCATTAACCTCAAGGGTTCACCAATCCCTAGCCATAGAATTAGTGCGTGCCTTATGGGACTGGAGGAGAAAATATATGGGAATAGCATTGTTGTTGTATGTTGATCATGTTGTGAATTTTTATTCTTTAAGCTTTTACTGGATATAACGTTAGGATATTTAAATTTTGTGCCAATAATGATTAAGAAAGTTATAATCAGTGTGGGTTTGCCATATAGTGATCAATTTCAACTAGAGAAAACCAAGCCAAACATTTCATTTGGAGTCTTGATAAAATAAATCAGTTAACCATGTAATATTCAACGGCCTTTGGTGAAGTGAACTTAGTTAACCATGTAATATTTAACCTTTCATTTTAGACTCAAAATCTGTGTATCATATCAGCTTTGTGGAGTTGGATTATTAGCATCTAATTTTAAAGTACTCTACATTTCCTTATGGATTAATGATACTTAAAATGTGATTTCTGTTTGCTTCTTAATTATTTGGCTATACAATGGTTACTGTGGAAACTTAGGATAAAAGAAGATGCATGTCTTAGAGGTTGGTTGCTAAGCTGCTAGTGTATCTAGGTGTTCTAGTAGTGTTGATAATTTGTTAGAGGGATGATATTTGGTGCCTATAACAGCAGGTTATTTGTATCTACTAAAATTCCAACAATTAGATTTGCTTATGAGTAATTTGTTTATTTTGGTAGCATAGTAGGAGGGATATTACTATGGTGTATTTGTGTATTGCTTCTGATATTCATCGTCGGATCCAGGTTGGAGATATTAACGTTTGCAATAGGGAGGGGTAATATATAGGACTCTTGAGCTTCTATGCAGTATAATATATGGGATGTGTTTTTGATTATTTGCCAGTTTTGCTAATTTTGATACCGTGGGGCCATAACCATAGGTGCAAAGTATCAAATGATAGCTGTCAGCATGTGGCCTGTGTATTTAAAAAAATGGTATTCATCATCCTTTTCTCCTTGCTATCCGGGGCGGGCATCGCACTCACCCTTGAATCATGGCATTTACCTTAGGGGTTCACCAATCCCTAGACATAGAGTTTATTAGTGCGCACCACATGGGATTGGGAGGAGAAAAGGTAGAGGATCAGCCAAAAAATTGCCAATAATTATTACAACAAATAAAACTGGTTATCATTTATTATCAATTACAACTAGAGAAAACCTAGGCAAAGGAAGTCGTATTAAGATTTAGTATGGAATCTGAATAAATACCAGCGACCTTTATGTGTGGGGTTTAATTTGGCTTTTGAAATCATGTCCAGATCTGAGTATTAAATTTTACCTTTACGGAAGATGTTATTGTTTCATGTAGTATCCGTACGAGTCAAATTTGAATTTTTCCTGTGTTGCAACGATACGCCTAAAAAAAATATTCAGCCGTATCGATACGTATTTACACGGATACGCGTACTAATACTCCGGATACTTCAAGATACAACTCAGTTAGAAAACTTTGACTAAATATTAGATATCAACAGCTGTCAAGATAAATGATAAATCTCAATACCTTAATATTAGAAAATTCAGATATTTTACTAGATTCTATGAGAAGTTTTAACTATAGTGACAAAATATTAGTTCCAAATCTGTTTACTGATCTTGCTCTAGACTTTCTTCCTTCTTATTCAAACATTTTCTCTCTCCAGTGAGGTTAATCATACATAATATAATTTAATCACTACTGATCAATATTGAGTATGCTGTATCGCCGTATTTTAGTTTTTCAAGTTGGTGTATCATAGTAGCGTATTGGTATCTTGTATCCGATACCGTATCCGTATCGTTGTAACACAGAATTTTTCTAATTTCTAGCTACACTATGATCGTTTTTTAAGATAGGAATGAATGGGGCAGTAATATCTGTGCATACTTTTTTTCGTCTGTTTAGTATTATCTTACCTCATAGTGAGTTTCTTTGACTTTCTGTGGTAGTATGATATTATGTAGGTTTTCTTCAAACCAAGGTAAACGTTCGTGCCAAATTTAAATGACATACGACCTGTGATTTCACTATTAGTGTACTCTGACCAGACCAGGCAATATATGTCTCATGGAGTATTGGTATGAGTTGGAGCATTTTTACTTCTAATGGTTCTATCTTCAATGAAAACTCATAGCGATTCAACATTTTCATTGTAGGCTTAATTGGAACTATCATCCTTTTCCTCATGGATTGACGATACTTTAATAGTTCAATGTGATTTCTGTTTGCCTCTTGGGATAATTTAAGCAATTGATGAATTAATCAGCTCTTGGTGACTTTGTTACTTCCAGAAAGAGCCATAGAGGTTGGGTGCTGGAATTGGATAGAGGGTTCACATTAGGAGCCTGTAACTATACGTTATTATCTACTAAAATTCCCAATATTAGACCGTCTTATGGGTAGTTACTAATTCAGTAATTTGATTATTTCGATAACCTAGTAGGAATATTAATATGGTGAACTTGTGTATCGCTTCTAATACCCGTTGTTGGAGGTTGGAGATATTATTAATGTTTGCAACAGGGAGGGGTAATGTCTAGGACTACCGAGCTTCTAGGCAGTATAATATGCGTTTGCTATTTTTTGATACTTGTAGGTGCAAATCCATGTATCGAACGGTAGCTGTTGAGCATATTTTTCCTTTTTATGTTCAAAACATGATATTCACCTCCGTTGCTCCATTGCGCTCACCCTTGAATCATGTGATTAACCTAAAGGGTTCGCCAATCCATAGACATAGCAGTTATTAGTGCGTGCCACATGGGATTGGGAGGAGAAAATGTAGGGGAATAGCATTGTTGTTGTATGTTGATCATGTTATGAGTTTTCATTGTTTAAGCTTTTACTGGTTATATCATTAGGAAATGCCCCAAAAATATAACAATTAAGAAAGTTTGAATCAGTCTAATTTTGTCATTTAATGGGCAATTCCAGGTAGAGAAAACCTAGCCATAGGAAGTCGTTTTAATGAAATACCCTGGATGGAATTTCCTTTAGAATCCTGATAAGTGCAATTTACCTTTACCCAGCAAATTTTGCTTCATGCAGTATCAATGTGATTCAAATTGAGCGTATCTACTTTCTAGGGTCCTACAGAAGAACTCTAAAAGAAAGTGGAAAGTTATGAACTGTTGGGATATATGTTTGGGTGTATATGTTATGATCACTTTGTAGATAGCAATGAATGATGCAAGGAATTTTCTACTGGTTATTTTTGTCTTACCTCATTCCGTGCTTCTTTGACTTTCTGTTGTAGTATTAGATGACGTGGGTATCTTTTTACAACAAGGTAAACTTGTATTAGATGACGTGGGTATCTTTTCACAGCAAGGAAAACTTTCGTGCCCAAAATTAGGGCACGGCGATCGACCTGTGAATTTACTATTAGTATAATCAAAACCAGATCAGGAGAATATATGTCTCATCGAGTGTTGGTATGACTTCACGCTGTTTTTCTACTTGTGATTGTTACATTGAAAACTCATAGAAGATGGAGTCAGTGTAACACCTTAAGGATATCTTGTTTGGGCATTTTTAAAGCACGGCCATCTTAGATATCATATCAATGTTTCAACATATATGTACATTTTTTGCATTAGGTTTCATACTAGTGGACTTGCCTTGTCGTGCGAACTCTTTCTATGTTTCCCAACTGAGGTATTCATGTTAATTTGCAGTATGTTATGGTTCTACTGAAAGGATCAGTCCCTATGTCATTGGTAGGAGTGAAGAGAACAGCGCCTTTGGTGAGCTAACATCTATTGGAGGTCTTAATGCCGACGTAAACAAGAAACTGAGTGCCGCAATTGCAGCAATTCTCGAAGACAAGATCTCTGTGTCCAAATCTCGCTTCTTTATCAAGTTCACTGACACAAAGGCAAGTAGTCCAAAACTCCTTGAAGCATGCTTACACCAACATTAGAAAATGTAGTGAATACCATTCAGTGTTTCAAAACCACCAGTAAAGTTCTTTTCTACTTTCAAGTTTCATTAGAACATCTTCTGGTTGTACTTCGAGTCATTTTCTACCTCTTAAACTGGTATGTTTTGGTACTAATGCCATTGTTTCTTTTGTTTATGCAGGGTTCAAACTTTGGATGGAATGGGTCCACTTTCTAAAGCCTTTCTGGTATCTTAAATCTCTTATAATGTGATTAGGTTTGATGCATCCTTCCTCTCGAGACTAAAACCTGTTTATCTATTTAGCCAGCTTTTATGATTGGGACAAATTCTCTGTTCTAAGTCTAACTTCTAAAACATATAACAACGTAGAGATGTTATTATTAAAGCATACTCATTTTCTTATGTTCCATGGTGTTTCATTGAGCTTTTATCTAACATCTAACCATAGCAGCGTCAGAAGTGCCATACAGGTAACTGACTTCTATGCTTAATTCCTAAGAAACCTCTTCGGATTTGGTAAAATAGGAAGTTGGATCTAGTAGTATAATATTGTGACAGGTTGCTTGCTATATCAGATTTTCTTGATATGCTTAATTCTTAAGGAAACCCCATAATAGATGTTGAGTTGACAATTTAGAAACTCCCTTTCTCTTTGTGTGCGTCTGCTTGTTGCTTAGGCCTTAAGTATATTTTGACATCTTAGGAAAGAAAAAGCCTAACTTAGATTATAGAAAGAAAAACAAAAACGATTTCTAGGAAGGAATGCAAAGAGGTGATGTAGTGTTAGACTAATTCACCCCTGCAATCCTTCCTATTTAAATATCTAAGATTTTTGCTTCTCTCGTCATGTGGTGCGACTGGATTCTTATTTGGATCTAAGATTGCAGGGAACAAGGTTGACTTCAATATATCTTTCTATATTCACCAGAATCAGATCTTTTAAAACTTATTTTTTATTCTAACTTCCATACTCTGTACCATGGGAGAATCCATAGATATTAATATTTTTCAAGCTTACTCATTTGTTTAATTAGTAGTAACTCTGGAAGCCTGCAGTTATTTGAGTGCCGGATCTGGCTAATTTCTGGTATGACCCAGGATCTTTAATCCCTGTAACTGGTTATCCAGTCGGAGGGCGGTGCCATTCCACCAACTGAGATTTTATACCACTTTGTCAGGCCAGTTGGGAAGATTGATATTGTATGAATTTCTGCCAGTCAGTTTTAGAAAGAAAATTCTACTTGTAACTAGCCACTGCTAATAACATCAGAGGGTTCCATTGCAGAATTTACTAGCATGAAATCTCATTTTGGGCTCAATTTTGAAGCCCAGAGTTGTCGATGAATAAATTCAACAGGTCCTCCTACCTAGTTGCGTTCAACTATGAAAAATATGAATATCAACCTCAATTGTTGTTGTTGATGCACTTGCATGTTACTTGCTGTGTGTCAAACTTATGGTCTTAATGCTGAAGTTCTAAGAAATCCCATCGGCCATAAAGTTGTTGAGTTGACAATCCTAAGTAAATTTGACATCTTTGTTAAAAGCCTAACTTAGAGAACGGATGGATCATCACAATCCCGAGCAAGTCAGGGTAGGACTAGAGATATTATTTCGTGAAGATTATATCTCATAAAAATATGGTGAAGTTTCTACACCGGCTCGCCTGCCCGAGCAACTCGTACAGAGACATTAGTCCATCAGCTCCAAATTTAAACGTGGCTCATAAAAAAATTTACCGTACATGTTTAAAATCTCAGCTTCTGTATCTCACAATTTTCCTTCTCTCATTGCCTCCGTCTTTCACGCAAGTCCCTGACAACCGTCCCTTCAAAATCTCGTCCTACCTCGCCCAACCAAGGCCCACCAAAAACACGCGCTAGACAATCTAACGGCCCAAATTTCTAATCCATAACTTAACCGCGTAAACTCGCTACACAAAATCAGATCTCACCCAATCTCTATATAAATTGTATTTTTCTCTCACTAGATTCCACAAAAATCTAAAAAATCCTCCCATTCTCTTTCTCTCTCTCTCCAACCACCACCAACCACCAGTAATGGCGTCGCCACCAAATCTCCCGATCTCAAATCCCCAAACAACCACCGTAGAATCATCACAACCACCAATAGCAACACCAGCATTCCGTCTCTTCATCAACCATCTCACAGACACAGTCCGCAATGGTTTCGCACAACGCCGTCCCTGGTCAGAACTCGTAGATCGCTCCTCCTTCTCTCGTCCAGATTCACTTTCTGAATCCATCTCTCGCGCTCGCAAGAATTTCACATACTTTCGTGTAAATTACATGACGATCTTAGCTGCTGTTGTTGCATTCTCGTTGATTACAAATCCGATCTCGTTACTCGTTCTCGGTGGTTTATTAGCGGCTTGGGTGTTTCTTTATCTGTTCCGTCCATCAGATCCGCCGTTGGTGTTGTTCGGAAGGACTTTTACTGATAAGGAAACGTTGTGGTTATTGTCGGTTTCGAGTCTTGTTGTGATTTTCTTGACGAGTGTTGGATCTTTGTTGATTTCTGCTGTTTTGATTGGATTAGGGATTGTGTTTGCTCATGGTGCTATGAGAGTTCCTGAAGATTTGTTTCTTGATGAACCTGAACAAACTAATGTTGGTTTCTTGTCTATTCTTGGTCTTGGTGGATTCAATTCGGCTTCAAATCCAGCACCACCACCTCCTACTGTTCCTGGTCGCGTTTGATCGGGGAATTCAAGATCTTGATCTCATTCTGAGATGTGATTATAATGAGGTTGGTCTTTAGGAATTGTAGATCTGTTTTTTTGCTGCTTTTGGATGAAATAGAAATATAATTTGTAAAACTTTTTAAAAAAAATGATGATAAATTGAAGAAGAAATTACTGCTGGAAATATTATTCTATTAAATTTTTTTGATTGTAATTTCTGTGTTTTTTTTTTTTTTTTTATTTTTTTTTATATATAAAGCAGATTACCATA
>JAJJWW010011359.1:250008-272334 GCA_023531295.1 Papaver armeniacum | reverse complement strand
CCCCCTCATTCTTTGTTAGGAATATATCGAGGTGGTCAACGATCAAGAGGAAATGATGAAGACTCAAGCTATAAGTCAAAGGTCAAAATAAAGTGATCAAGACTCAAGCTACTAGAAAATCGACGGAGATCAAGCAATATAGAAGATTGAAGGAGATCGAGCTAAGTATCCATGAATAGAAGATCTTGTAATTTAGTTGATTTTCTATATTGGGAAGTATCTATTTAGTTTCTCATATATTCTATAGTCTAGTTAATTAGAAAATATTATCGTTAATTAAGATATATTCTCAAGAATAAGATAATATCTTAATTATTTACATATTCACTTTATAAATAAAGAGTGTCATTGTAATCGTAAATCATCCCTGCAAAATCAGTCTGGAGATCAATATTATTTACCCTACGGGGTTTCTTGTGGACGTAGGTAGAGTTGACCGAACCGCGTTAAAATCTCTTCTCATATATTATTTCTCTAGAATCGATGATCCCTCGATTCTCATAATTTATTATGGTATCAGAGCGGGAAGATCCGCTCATGTTGCTTCCGCTTCAAAATTCAAATTTTGTTTTTCACATCAATCAGTGTTCTTATTTTCTTTTGATTTCATGATTGATGTCGTCACTCGTAAAGTTGTTTTCTTCGAGTCAGTATTCCAGTTGAACACTTTGATTTTCTCCGTGTCCAACTTGCGGGGGATGTTAGAATATATCGAGGTGGTCAACGATCAAGAGGAAGTGATGAAGACTCAAGCTATAAGTCAAAGGTCAAAATAAAGTGATCAAGACTCAAGCTACTAGAAGATTGATGGAGATCAAGCAATATAGAAGATTGACGGAGATCGAGCTAAGTATCCATGAATAGAAGATCTTGTAATTTAGTTTATTTTCTATATTGGGAAGTATCTATTTAGTTTCTCATATTTTCTATATTCTAGTTAATTAGAAAATATTATCGTTAATTAAGATGTATTCTCAAGAATAAGATAATATCTTAATTATTTACATATTCACTCTATAAATAAAGAGTGTCATTGTAATCGTAAATCATCCCTGCAAAATCAGTCTGGAGATCAATATTATTTACCCTACGGGGTTTCTTGTGGACGTAGGTAGAGTTGACCGAACCACGTTAAAATCTCTTCTCATATATTATTTCTCTAGAATCGATGATCCCTCGATACTCATAATTTATCATTCTTTTTGTTTGCCTTTTGAATAAATACTCCAAGTGAGTTTTGTGGGAAAAAAAAAAAAAAAAAAAAAAAAAAAAAGAATGTTATTTCCTATTAAAGAAAACAGAATTTAATGAATTGAAATGAATAATTTGTTAGTTTTGGCTCTCCCATAAAACAATGCAACAGCCACATTGCATCTGTTACTTTCCTTGTTTTGCTCTCAAAATATGCATCAACTCCACCTAGTTGCTACCAAAATATCACGTCAACTTCACCAAGTTGCTTCCACATAAATAGCATCAACTTCTACTAGTTGCTTTACTCAGACTCCAGTAACTTCGACTAGTTGCTTCCATAAACTATTTCACTTTATCTTGGTTTAACCTTCAACATGCTCCCTTAAACCAAGATATTCATACTCTCTCTGTGCAGGAGTCTTTGATGGATTTTTTGTGTGGGAAATGACATTTTCTAACGAGGTTTCCTTGCCTATTTCATGAAGATGAACACACAAAGAATCCTATTTTTATTTTTTGAAGCATGAACATGAAGAAGAAAATGGCTGCTTTATCATACTACTAGAAATGGGGCAAGCATAGCAGCAAGTGTAATAGCAGCAGTACTAGTTGATCCTTTATCTTATTCCAAAATGCTAGAGGGGGACGTTTTGTTACCATAAAAACGTTTTCGAATGTTTAATTTTACATCTTTTTTTTTCCTACCAATGAATGTTCTGTTAATTTTAGGAAAATGAGACATCGAAATGAAGTTCTAGTTTTTGTTCTCTGATTAGAGAGTTGATGTACCACGTGTTTATCAAAATAAAATTCCATATGGTGAAAGTTGACGTTTTGTTACCATATGGTGAAAGTTGATGTACCACGTGTTTATCAAAATAAAATTCCAGCCGCCAATTGCTGGTCAGTCGATTGATGATGCAAATTGATGATACAAAAGGTCCCATTGCAACCCTAAACTAAAAAGTAGGTCCCTTATATAAGGACTGGCTTCAGCTCTTCTGGTTAAAAGTAGTAGGAGTGAACAGCAGTATAATGATTTCTCCTCTCAAAATATTAATGTCAGCGGGTCATATAAATCCTAGAAGTGGCTTCAGATTCTTCTTACTTAGTAGTAGGGCTGTAGGAGTGAGCCCCGGGATAGAGTAAGAACCCCTAACATACATTATTTCTTGTTTAGATCTATGATGATATTCATCCATCAACAGCAACGTAATCATGAAAAATATATTAACATCATCAACAACAACAACATCTTAGATCACGCATTATGAATTCTCCTCTCAAAAACCTAATATGTCTCCAAACTTTTCTACAATATTTCTGTGCCTTGTCGGCACTACAAGAGAAACAGATCAGATGCGGTAATAATGTTATTTCTTTCTTCTTCCTCCAATTGTTTGTTCAGTTTTGTTGTTTTACCTTAACTAAATGTTTTGACAACTTTATTATAACTAAATGTTTTGACAAATTTATTCATACTTTCTCTGCAGCTGGGTTCAACAACTTAACATTTCAGTATTCAAAATGAAATTCTGTCCGTTTCATGAAGATCAAAGGATGTTTGATAATCATAGTAATTAGTAGTAGATCTGAATTTTTATTCAAAATATGTTACAAATGAAAACGTACATCTTTTAATTTTCATTTTACATTCATGTGGCCTTCTTTGCTTAAAGAAAATGAAATTTACTCGATTGAAATGCAGTTGATAGAGATTGTTTGTCAGATAGGATATTCCCAGTGTTGTATTTGATCATGTCACTGCAGATCTCAAGATAGCGTGTGTTAAGAACGAAGTATACTTCAGTTGGCGTTGATGACCTGAGTTCGGGTTTGCAAAAGGCAGGTGGTGCTTTTGCTTTATATTCATTGATATGATATGTAGGCACCAAAGTAAGCATACTGCTGTGTTATGCCACTTTTGTTTGTTCAAATGGGTGGATAAACTCGTCGATTAGCTGAGCAAATCCTTAGTGATTTTCGTTAATTTCCTTACCAAAACTATCAATCATGTAACAAATCCAAATGTTGTTTCCGTTTCTGGTTTATTCACAATTTGATCAAGGTCACTGTTTAGCTCTTTGTACAAAAATGACCAGATGACCGTATATGGCGTTACGGGAACAATTTTGGTGAGGTTTTGAATTTTAGTACTCCCTCCGTTACTTTTTAATAGGCCAGTTTTATTTTTTGAGAAAATTAAGGAAATTTTGAGAACTAATCATTGAAAGTGGTCCTCTGAGACACTCGAATAAAAGAAGTGAAGTAAGATGGTCCCCATGACACACGTCACCAAAGAAGTAATTGAAATGGTCCACATAACACTTGTCATCAAAAGAGTTAAAAGAAAAGTGAATTAAAAAAAATTAAAGTAACATTTGACTTTCCCAACGGGAAACCGAAACTATTTTTTCAGAACATTTATTTATAGAAACTGGCCTATTAAAAAGTAACAGAGGGAGTACAAATTTATTCTAAAATGTTGACAAATTCCATATACTCAATCAAATTGTAGTCTATGGCGTTATCAATTAATTCATCATTTTCGGAAAGACTTTTATATTTGAATTTTGATTTTGTTTGCAGTAGAGTAGTTCTTGGAGGAGCCACATACTAACATTCCTCCTAAACAAAGGAGACTCACTATCCTCCACTAGAGCTGAATTTGAACAATTGAACTAGGTGCACCACAGTAATGTCATGTAGTATACCCCCATAGCCATGCCAAACTAAAATTGCACCTCGAAAATGATTTGTGGCGCCCGGTTTTTTTGCACCCACTGCACCCAATGTTGCGTGGCATTAACCTTGGGAAAAGAATTGGGTCCCACGTACCTGTAAAAGCGGAAGAGTTATAACTTGAATCGCTAGCATACCTTGCGCTCCATTGTTGGGTGATCTGGGAGGTAAAAACTTGTTCTGAATCAAAGCCAATAGAACAAGGTAGGTGGAATGTGGGTTTATTAATTAAAATGTAATTTTTGATTAGGTTTGGAGTTGGATGTTGATTTGTGAAGTTCGATTCATGGAAAAAATAATTTGTGGTTCAAGTTGAACTTGCTGCACTAGTCCGTGGAGAAGTTGGCTTACTATACCTTGAATTCGTTTTAAGATGCATGGAGCTATGGGTATTAAAATACTACTCAATAGATGAAACCAGATGGCGCTGGATATAGAGTAGATCAGAGACTCACTAACCGTGGAGTTATTAGAGATGGTAAATTACTATTTATATACAAACATACCATTGTAATGAAGATCAAGAATGAGACCCACTAACCGTGGAGTTCTTTTCTTCTGGTGTATGTATTGTTCGTGAATCGTATACTACAATAATTTGTGTCCTTGTAATGTGACTGAGGTTCATCAATGGTCGATATATATATATATATATATATAAAGTTCTTGATTCACAATTGAGGGTAAGATAGAATGATTTGTAAGAGTTTAATAAGCTGACGTGGGATTTGCCACCTAACATTGGGTGCATTGGGTGCACCAAAACGGGTGCCACAAATCATGGTTGGTTGCACCTCGATCCTAACTAATAATCGTATTTCATTTCCATCAAAACCTTTTAGTGCCTTCCACGTGTATAGAAGTATAATCTAAGCCGTCAGTTACTAATACTTAACCCTAAAACTGAAGATATATAAATGCCTTATTAAGAGATGTGGCTTCTCTACGACTGAAAAAGAAAAACCATCAAATCAGGTACGAAAGAAAGAAAAGAAAAAACCCTAGCATTCTTTCTTTCTTCTTCTGTGATCTTCTTCGTCCATCAAAATCATATTGGAAGATAGATTTTTAAACACCAACAACAACAACAAGCATAATGATTTCTCCTCTCAAAAGTTTAATATCATCCATGTTTTTTCTCCCGGTTGTTTGATTCTCCTCTTTACTTATTTTTTATTATTATAAATTCTCTCTCTGCAGCTGTTTAAGTTGTTATTACCAGAAGATTCATCTGATCCTAGAGTTTTTCTTTGCCGATTTTTCATCGGATTCTGGAAGAAACCGGAACTGGAGCCAGAACCAGAGCCGAAGGACATCAAAATTAGGTTCTGATAGAAATGGGGTCAGCAGCAAGTCTAATACTAGTAGTAGATGATTTTTATGCTCCTGTTTTCAACAATGCAAATCATCTCTATTTTGTATGTATCAGTGAATCTTGTTTTTCAGGAAGAAAATGAGATGTAATGAATTTGAATGAAGTTCTTGGTTGGTTTTGTGTTTTCAACAATGTAAGTCATCTACTCTCCTAAGGGTTACTAAACCTTGATTTCCTTCACTATCGCAATTCTTTAGCTCATTTGTGTCTCTGATTTCTGTGTTGTCGCTTAATTCGGTTTGGAGGTTATGATGTATGTATAAACTATAAAATAGCAAATCTCTAGTTTTACACGAAATTTCATTTGTGATTTGACGTGCTTCTTTAGTAATACTCATAATTACCACTGGGGTTTATTATAAAATAGCAAATCTCTAGTATATTTTAAAACAAAAGTTTGGATGAAATATCCAATGAAGGATATTTAAACAATATCTAAAAGATTCCTGGATATTATAATATCATTTATTACTTGTTTTTTTGACACTGAAATAAAAAATTTATGGTTGTTGGACCAATTTGTGTTCTAGAAAAGCAATTCCATTGAAACTTCTAACGCTTTCCATGTGTACCAAAGTGAAAGCCTAATCGTCAATTACTTAGACATGAAATACGGTCAAACATGAAATACGTATCATCCGTTGGATCATTTAGTGAAAATTGAAATAGCAAGTTCAAACCCTAGAGTAAAGAGCAGGTCGTATAAAAACAAAGGAAATGCTTCTTCTAGCTTGGAAGCAGCAAAAGAGTGAGAGCCGCACATTCTTTCTTATTTAGATCTTGAACCCTAAAAACCTACTAAACCAAAAACAACTACAGATCGGTCACGTATGATTCGTCATTCATCAACAGCACCAGCAATAAAATCATGGAAGATAAATACCTCTACACCAACGACAAGCATAATGATTTCTCCTCTCAGATACTTAATCTCACTTCCCACAGCTGTTCGTTATTTCTTTTACTCCTCGACCCCAAGAGGATCAGTTCCTCCTGGTTAAAACATGAATAGATGAGGTAACTGAGTGTCACCAATTTCAACACTTATGAAGCATAAGAATTAGTTGCAGCAGCAGTTACAAAAAAATTTCACCACAAAAAAAAAAAAAAAAAGTAGATTTTTTTTTTTCTAAAACTTAAATCAGTTTTTACATGTTGATTTATGTAACTAGTCTATCACTTTCCCAAATGTCTTGAGGATGAATTACTTGTACCAGCTTCTCTGTATATGTCATCTGAATCATCTAGCTCAAGTCTCTCTTAATTTGGCCTTGTATTTTAATCTCTTATTTCTCTTCTATTTCTAAGATTTAATTTCCAGAATGACTTGTGTTAAATTACCCCATTTGTGTACTTCATGTGAATGAAATTGGTACTTGTGTTTTGGTTAGAAGGCTTATGAAATTAGTTCAACCTCATCTCTGGTATCTGGTTTATCCATCCTCTTAATTTTTCTCTATATTTTTAGTATTTTTTCATGATAAAATTGTTAATTTTCGTATGAAATTTTGGCGCCAAACTCATGTCACTACACCCAAAATTAACTTATTTCTCAAAATCTGAAATTACAATTTACAACTAGCCGGCCCTAGAGTCCAGAAAAGCAGTTCCATCGAACCTCTTAATGCCTTCCACGTGTATATTAAGATACAAACAAATGGTCAATAACATATACATCCGCCAGGAGTTATCAATAGGTAGCGTCCGTTGGATCAGATAATAAAAAATATAAAATGGACGATCAAAAACGGTCCCATTTCAGTTCTACTCGGCGGCAGTAGTTGAAGGTGGAGTGAGGGAACCAGATCTTGAAACCATTGAAACAAAAAAAAAAAACAAATTACAGACAAATCTGTCGTCTATGATATTCATCCATGAACAACAGCAACAGAATCGTGACAGAGATATTTCAACACCATCAAGATCTCAATTGCACTATGATTTCTCCTTTCAAATACTTGATTTATCCAGGACTTTCTTCATGTATTTCTGGAAATGACAATAATTTCTTTTTTACTACAAATGATTGTTTGTTTGTTACTAGTTGTTTCTCCTCTAACTCAAAATTCAAACTCTCCCTCTCTCTCTCCGCAGCCACAGTTCTATAGATGTATTGGAAGATAACTATTATTCTCCATTTGCAGATGAATGATGATGTACCATAAAAACTGATCACTTTTTTTTTTTTTCTTTCAAATATGTATTTCACTTAAATCTTATTTTATTTCTAAAGTGAATGAGAAGATGTATCACTAGTAGCACTTGATGTTAAAGAAAATGAGATCCCTATTGAATTGAAATTTAGTAATGAGATTCGTGTGTTGTGTTGTTACATGCACTCCTAAGTAAGCTGCAATGAAATAGGCCCAACTTGCGAGAGTAGGTCTTCTTAGTTGTGTTCCGTTGTTGCTTGTGTTTCCAAGATGGCATAATGTTGTTCAATGAATCGTGGACATATGATTAATGTTTCCAAGATGGGATAATGTTGTTCAATGAATCCCACAAATTTTAACTTTTTTCCGTCAAAACTCCGACTGCGATCAACACTATGCTAAAGCCAAAACCAAAGCTTTTTTTTTTACTATAATCACATTATGAATGGTTTTAATTAAGAAAAACACAAAATTGGTCAAAAAGACCAAAATCAACAATTTCTGGGTGAAAAACACACTTAGGTTTTGATACTGTTTAAATAGCCAAAAATTAAAAAGATATCTTGTTTAAATAGACAAAATTTTTAAAATAGGCGGGATGTAACCAGTTTAATCCTGTCCATTTTCAAATATTTTTTTCTTTTTTTATTTTACAGGATGCATCCGGTTTAATCCTTGCTATTTTTTAAGTATAAGTCGGGATGAATCCAGTTTCATCCTTGCTATTTTTTTGGCTATTTCACCCGTACTTTTTTTTACTTGTCCATTTGAACCGTGTTTTAAATTTTTTTGGACAAATGACCCATTTTCTCTAAGAAAAATTACTGGTTCAACAGAAATTTAATGTCCACGTAGTTCTCTTTTTACCGATCAAAAAAAAGAAATTTAATGTCCACGTAGGGACTACCGGCTACAGAGTACATTAAAAAGCGCTTGCATCCACATAAATTACTTGATACAAAATCATGACTGGAAAATATTTCAAACACCATCATCAACCACAACAACATCTTTTTTTTCGAAATAGCAAAATTCATTCTAGGAGTGCTGAGAAAGCACAAGAAAAAAACACGAAGTACAATAATCACAATAGTTGAGCGATGGGATTACATGTTGTCTTTAAATTTTTCCCATCTACACATAAAATCATCAAAAGTAAAGATCCTAAGCTCTTTATACAAAGAGGAGAAATTTAATGTCCACGACAACATCTCAATAGCATTATGATATCTCCTCTTATATACTTAATGTACCTGTTGGTGATCACCATTTTGGTGAAATCACAAGTTAAATACGGTAATATTGTTATTATTTTATTCCTGCAATTATTTTGTTTTTGTTTACTTATTTGTTGTTTTTCTATTTATCTATTTTGAATCTAAGTTCTAAATCTAGAATATATAATTCATACTCTCTCTATTTGCAGGTGATAGAATGGCATGCGTTGGAAGATAATGTTTGTTGCTTTATTGTATGTAATTGCCGTATGAAAGGTCTCCCAAAACCCAGATCTGATGGTGCTTGTTGATGTGCTTCTTTCTGCATGTGGATCCCTTAATTTGCTTGGCATTATCACACTAGAAGATAATCAAAAATAAGAACTTGGACATTAATTGAATAAGGGGTAGTGATGAAATTTGGTTACCACAAATGATTTCTAGATTGCAAATCTATTTGATTTTTATTATCACTTACGTTATGTTGTTTTGCATAGAGAAAGAAAATTAGATGGACTACTGAATTGAAATGAAATTGTTATTACTAGTCAGGCGTTCTCTCCCGAGCAGCAATGCAACAGCCTCTTTAGGGAGAGTAGGTATTTTCATAGTTTTAAATGGGGATTTTGCACAACACTATGATTTGGTGACCCAAGTTTGTCCAGGTCACCGATTTGCAGGCCAGCCAACTGACTAATTACATGGTTGAAAAATAGGCAACCACTAACACATAATGGTAAATGATGGCCATGAAAGTAGATGTAATTTAACTAGACTTGAATCAAACCTTTCTTTCAGCACTCACCAAATGTTCATGCAAATCACCGGCCAATTACTTATACATGCCATGGGTCAGCAGTTATGATCAGTCAACATCCGTTGGATCAGAATATAAAAATGGAAATGGACGATCGAAACGGTCCCATTGTAACCCTAAACTAAAGGGCCCCTAAATTAAAGGGCCGGTTTCTTATAAATCGCGTAAGAAGTGGCTTCTTCTTCTCTTCTCGCTAGAAGTAATAGTAGTAGTAGGGGTGAACAGCCGCACCAGTAAAATTACAGATCTTTATCTATCAACAGTAACAAAATCATGGAAGAAGAAGATAACACAACACAATCATCAATAACAGCAACATTTGGATCGCACTATGATTTCTCCTCTCAAATACTTAATGTCAGGTATTAGAATGTATATGTTTCCTTCTAAGAAATTGTTTTATTTGTTTATTAGTAATCATTTCTCCTCTTGAATTGTATTTTGATTCTAAGTTCTAAATCTTGACAATATTCAAACTCTATGTGCAGGTAATCGGTTGGTTGATGTTTGAAGAAGACTTAAGATTAGATTTGATTTGCTTCTAATGGGGTTTCTTTTCCAAAATTTGTCTGATAAATGGTACGGATCCATTTGCTTGTCAAGATCACACTAGAAATGTGAATCATAAAACGGGGGGCATAAATGTAAAACTAGTAGTAGTTATGAAAATGAGATGCAATGAGATGTGCTCAGTTAAAACGATGGCATAAAATGTAAAACTAGTAGTAGTTTTGAAGGGGCAAGTAATTTTCATTTATGTACCCATTCTTAGAGAAAATGAGATGTGCTCAGTTAAAATGCAGTTGTAAGAAACTTGATCCCCCTACTTCTAATTGCCAAACACCCTCTGTGATTTGGTTAGGTCTATTTTTTGCTTCAATAATTTTAGCCGTATCAAATTATTTGATTGCTTGTCGGTCAGGTCGAGGTCGTTAATGTTTTGTTTGACTTAAAATTCATTACTAGAACAAGTCTTACCGTGGAAGATGGAAAAGGTCAAGTGTAGTTGCCGAAACGGTAATAAAAATAGCATTTGACACTGTGCGTTCAAAAACCGCTAGTATGAATAGTGTTGGACCTTGTCAACGCTGGTATGAATAACGCTTATCTGGAACACACCAACTTGAAAGTCTTTTTTTATTTTGTTTTTGATGGAAACAGGGGCTTCAAAAAGCCCTGACTAATTTGGGGCCTATAACGATTATTTGGGTCCTATGACTACATGACAAAAAATGATCATTATGAAGTAAAATGAAAAACCCCTTATACAACTATTTTACATAATGGCTAATTTATCCCTAATTAATTAGTGTTAATTCGGGTGATTAATTAATGTTTTATCATGTTAACCTATAAATCAACTAATCTTGATTCATCAACAAAACATGATTTTTTTTTTTTTTTTTTTTTTTTTGTAAAAACTCAACCCATAATCGGTTTACGTTCATGCACTTGTAAACTGATTCCTAACATCAATTTACAAGTGCATGAATGTAAACTGATTGTAAAATTCAAGAGTTTTTTCAGATTTTTTTCGCAACAATCTGTTTACATAAATGTCCACGTAAACTGATTGTAAATCTGGGCATTTAATTTCTTCAATTGTTTTCCTCATAACTTCTTCGTCCGATGTCGGAATGACCTCATTCTTTTTGCGTTCAATTCGTAATTTTATGCTCTATAATATAAAGATAAAAATTTCAATATTTGTGCAAAAATTGAAACATGGTTAATGAATCAGTTTATTCGATAGCACCACATAAATCGATTCTGGGTTAAATCCCCAAGTTAGGAATAACAATCGGTCATTTTACATCACCACACAAACCGATTGTAGTACAATTGGTTTGTATACATATATACGTAATCTGATTGTGGAGACAAAATTGAACAAAAAAATGCGAACATAGATCGGATCACATGTTACTCAACGTGAACCGATTGTTGTTTTTGGGAGATTTTCTCTAAAACCACCAAATCCTTAATCAGTTGGTATACTTAATTAGATATAAAAACCGATTGTTAACAATCGGTTTTCTCGACTGTTACACATACACCGATTCTTGATATCTATACAAACTCAAACATGGTTCTAGAAATCGGTAGATATGGTACACCTGCATAAACCGATTGTGGTTGGTGTTCATCACATCAACCCAGAATCGGTTTATGTAGGTGTACCATATCTTCCGATTCTGGGGAACATCAACAAAATTGGTTTATGTTAATGCTTATATCAACCGATTTTGGTTCGGTTTCAAAAATAATTCATGGAAAATTTCAGAAATTCATAGTTAAATAATTGATAAATCCCTCTTAAAAGGAACGGATTAAAGGGATTTAACTCGATCACTCGAATTTGTTTGCCACTGAAATTTTTTCCGAAAACCAAAAAAATGGAGAATTGGATTGTTGATTGTAATTAAGTTTTAGTTTTCGATTATGATTGTCCGGGTTTTAGTTTTTTGATTGATGATTGTTAATAAAAATGATTTAGATTTTAGTATTTTTTTAGATAGTTGGAATTATTAAGTTTGTATAAGGGTAATTTAGTATACTAGTACAACCGTTGCCACGGTGTGAGGGCCGACCTAAATTTTGTACTCACAATTTAGGTCCGTCGTAATGGCACGTAGTAGTCTTATAAATTTGTAAAGCGAAATTGTAAAGCAAAGAGATGTTCAAACAAATGATATCATATTTCTTTGTAAGGAGATTTGTAAGGAGATGTAAACCAATTTCTAAAATTGTATAAGTTGAAAAGTGAGGTTGACTCAACTCATCGAGTCAACCGATTGAATCATCTAACTAAGTCACCGCTAATCGAAGCTAACGTATGAGTTAGATGCTAACTCTACCGAATGGTCTTATCCTACGCCATTTGCATTGGCCCAAGCTCACAAGCGCCATCTTGGCCGTTCTGACAGCTTCGGCTCCCTGTTCCGACTTCACTTTGCACATGCAGAGACAACAACTCAATCCATCATATGCCTACTCCCATTGCAACTCAGCTCTTCTTCATTTCAGTAACTCAGGTTATCTTCCACCACACATATTTACTTCTATCACTTAAACCACACAAACCACTCAAAAAAAAAAAAAAATCTTGATTTACCTTTCTCAAGCGACTGCTGTAGCAACCCAACATGATTTCCTTCATTAACTATCTCCTTGGCATCATAAATTTCTTCTTTAACAGATGATATTATCTTCCCTGTATTTAAACCGCAATCAACGGAGATGGGATTTTTGGTAGAGAAAAAGAATGAGCGGACCACAGTATGTGAACATAAAAATTACACGTTTAGAGTTCAGAGAAACTATAAAACTAAAAGAAGCATATCATGTTTGAGTATAAACCTAAACTGATTAGAAAAAGTAAAGATGAAAGTGTATACCTTCAGTAGTAAGTGTGCCCTGCACTATCACAATCACTGATTTGAGATAGTCATTGATGGTGTCCCTTAGTGTTTTGTTAGGAATGAGGTCATCCACGGGTATATTTTTCACCCCACAAATACACATAGATTTTGAAATAATGTTGCCTCTGATACCTGATTTAATTCTAGTACATTAGTAAGTCGAGCAGTCAATTACTTGCATACCGAGAAAGAAGAGTAAAAACACTTTAGTGAAAAAGAGATCTGATTTCTTACATTCATATTCATTGAAGAAACTTTGAATACAATGGGAAGTAGAGTTCTGGAGGAAAATTGATAACTTGCCCTGAAGCAGAGGGTATGCTTTCAACTTCCTTATCAAAAGCAGCCCTGATCAAATAAGATTTAATTAATTTGTATTTATACAGCAAAGTAGAAGAACTGAACCAACCTGTAGATAACAGCGAAACCAACTTACCCATTGGGCTTCATAACAACAATTGCATCTGGCAATGCATATGAGCCGTCAGCATTTACCGTTAACAATGGACTTTGGGATACCAGTGGGAGGCCTCAGTCGTTTAATGTCGTATTCAGGATTACCAATTGTAGGACAGTGCTGAATAAAATGCCCTGAATATAGATACAACCAGTCAAATTTTTCATGTGAACTTACCGAAACAGAAAAGACAAACAAACAGGCATATTATTCAGATTTTTGGACGTACCATCTGTAACATATGTAGCCTTACGGTGGTACCAAAAATTTCCTTGCCCTATCAAACAAAACATAAAGAGAAGTACCTAAGATTTGTATTATTGGTTGTTTATAAGAAAATGCACAATTAAAAAAAACCAAAAAAAAAAAAAAAAAAACCTATGGGGTTCATTGTGTTGTCAACAGTTATCTACATTTAATTTTTTCCCCTTCCTACAGAACCCCTCCTCGACAAAGAGGATAGGTGCTACACTTCCCTAGGTTCCCACTTATTAATTTGATAGCTAGATTTTACATATATAAGACTCAAATCCTCACCAATTCACTAAAACCTACTAGAGAAACTAAAAAAAGTACTACGATGATTCTTGTTTAAGTAGCTTATCACATTCATGCTTTCCTCGAGAAGTCAATAAACTCATAAACACTAATATGGTTTCTTCCAATTCATGTTAAACACAAATCTATCCCGATTTACGGCTAACCGATCAACTATATTCACAATAATACAACGTTGGGTTAAAGAAAAGAAGTACCCGTAGATCCAAAACTAGTGCTACTCATGGTTGATATTCCACCCACCTTGAGACTCGATGAGGTTAAAACAGGTTTCATTATTTAATTTGGAGTTACTCAGTTCACATAAAAGTTAAGTCGAGGAAAAGCAAACGATTCAACCGAAACCGACCTATACAAAACTTACAAGTCTGTTACACAAGTCAAACATATCTCAAATCGCAAAAATCTAACAGGGACATTGTATAATATGCTGTAATATTATTATGGTTCACACATTCATTACATTTATCCACTTGCATTGGTTTACAATAATGATCATTTGTCACCCATAACCATGAAAATACTGCAGTACATTTTTTTCTATGTCAATCCGGTTTGATTTAAATCGTGAATGATATGGATTTGGTTATATAGACTTTAGATCAGTAATTGAAATCAAATCTGATCTAGACTCCAGACTTCGAATGCTACTTACCTACATGGGCTTATATTGGTGATTAAGATCCTTCACAAAATTCCGTAGAAGTTTCACTACCGTAAAAACAAATATATATACAAAAAAATCTTTTCTTGTGTAAATCGTGTAAATAAAATTATTGTCCGGGGCAATAACACGTAGACAACTCCAAAAGAAAACAGCTCATCATATTCCAGAATAATACAAATAGGACAAATTCAAGGAGATAAGAAATCCTGTTTCTTACACACACAAGTGAAATTCAAGTTCCACCACAGAAACAATATTCATATACCATCAACTTAGAGAGAGATTACCAAAAAAGATAGCAGCAATATGATGAAACCAGCAATTTTGGCGTTGCCACCATCACCAGCTTTACTGCCTTATTCAAGAACTCTACTGCAGCATCCACTGCTGCTTCCAACCCCAAACTATTACTCAACCTGCATTCCCACAATAAACACTCAAAATAAACACCTAGAAAAACCAACACTCCAATATCGAAAAACACCAATAACTAAAGGCTCTCGACAAAATGAAGGATGAGGTATCAGTATGGCAGACAACTTGCAGAATGAAACATAGATTCTTACTTGGGTGCTAATCAGAATGAATGAAAGAAATCATCTTCTCTGCCCTCACTCATTCAAACTTCTCAAGAACAAACCCTAACTCACTAAGACGTAATATCATCACCTGAAACTTGATACGATCTGTAATTTTAAACCTAATCCGTCAATCAATTTAATACCCAACTCAAATCTCGATCGGAATCTTATAAATGAAACCCACATTCTAAATCTCAATCGATTCAATAATTGCGGACACCTAATTCCTAATCTTCACCGTAATTATGCAATTCAACTATCAATTAATCTACATAGTTCTCAAATCAAGAAAACCCGATGTAATTATTCTACAAAATAATCACTAATTTCACATACATTCAAAATACAATAAGAAACCCTAATTTCAATTACCTGATTTATCCTTTCCCGTAGCTTAAATCGATTCCTTCAATCAATACCACTACCAACAGTCATTACATGATCTTTTCTCTCAATTTTCATCATCTCCTCTCTAGATTGAACCACGAAGGAAAAGAAACAACGAAGGTTCTCTGTTGGTTTGGAGAAAAGCAACGAAGGAGAAGGAAGGAGAAGGAAAAGAAAAAGAAAAAGGAAAAGAAAAAAAAGGAGATGGCCGGGATTCTATCCTGCAACCTTTAGGTCAGTTTACCTTTGAATTTACTAAACTGCCCCTCAATATTTGAAACATTACCAACCTCCGTGTCCTCTTTCCTGCCCACGAAATTTACACGATTACCCTTCATTTTGTGTTGTATTTACGTCAATTTTAGTGAGAAATAGAAGCATATAGGGCCTCTTTAGTCCTTTCATTGTTGATTGAAATTGGTTTGGGACACCAAAATCCAATCTTTTTGTGTCAATTGATGACTTACAATTTACAAAAAAGTGGCCATATAAAGGTCCTCCCTCGCTTCGCTCGGTCGGCCCAATTAATACACTTGATCAAGTTTTATGTCTAGTGCAACGTTGGAAGAGCCGTTGTATCAGATAGTGAAAACAAAAATTGAAGGTCGACATTAACCCTAAACTAAATAGCAGGTCCTATAAATCTTATAAGAAATGGATCGAGATCTTATTGCTAGCAGCGAGGTAGTACGATTGAACCGCCGCAGTGGAGATACCCTAACATACATTCCATTCTTTCTTTAGATCCTAAACCAAAAATGACTACCGATGTATCATCGTCTATCAACAGCAACATCATCATGGAAGAAGAAGATATTATTTACAACACCATTATCAACAAGAGCATTATGATTTTTCCTCTCTCATATACTTAAAGTCACTTGTCCAGTTTCTTCGATTCTTCAGCTCTTAAAAGTTAAGTGACATAAGCCGTTGGATCACACAACTTCCAATCTGAGACGTCCGATATCGGAATATTCCGAAAAAGATTCCCGTCACAAAATCAAATTCCGTGTGATTTTTCGTTACTCGACGGAAATGCCCCTCCACTTTTTATACAGTTACGGAAAAAACGCAGCTCCTCCTTTTCAATATTCCATCTTCAGTTCCACCATTACCACCCCATCGTTACCATTGCCACCAAGAACACCATCGCCCCCACCACCATCATCATCACCAGAACCACCAGCACCCCCGCCATCACCAGCAACACCGCTAAATCTTATGCAAACATGGTTACTTAACCTTGGTATTACATAAATACCTCCTCCTTTATATTGCCTCTCTATCACATAACCTCCTTTTTCACCAGCGCCGCCGCCACTTCTGCACCCGCCACCTCAGCTAGAAAAATCTCTCTCTTTATCCACCAACACCCGAACACTTTGTGCTACCATAACCACCACCGTCACAGTCATTTGCAACCACCGCCCCAAACAAATATCTTCCCAAAATGTAATCAAAGATCAAACAAATTCTTATGATCATTGATGGGTCTGGGTTAGGGATGAGAAATTGGGTATTTGAAGGGACTCACAATCTTTGCACAAAAACATTACAAAAAAAAAAATCGAAATTTTAATTTTTAATACAATAGCTAAAATTGATCATGGATTTCAATTAAAGAAACTCAGATGAAGTTTATCCAAAACTCCATTGATTCGAGCAGAATCCAATTTATTCTTCATTTTTTTCCAAACTACAAAAAAATTTAAAAAAAAAGAAACCTCTGTCGATTTTGCAAACTTGATCGAACTATAGCTTTTATACCTCAATGGTTCAATTCATTCCTAGAAGCAGAAAATGAAATTCCAGAGTTACATGTGAAGAAGATCAACATTTTGGATCTGGTCCTAGCAGACTCGAATACGGAGTTCGCTAGATCATCATCTCTTCATCATTAATCCTATAAAATCAATCAAAAAACGTGAAAGCCTTACGATTCCGATGGTTTTCATACATACAAAAACATAATCAGTAAAGAAAAAATAAAATTAGGAGAACATATATAAAAATGCGAAAAAAAGAAAAACATCAGTGACAAAATTGTAAGCTTCTGATCCAAAATGTTGACCCGATTTTTTAACATAATGAAATTACCGATTACACTGTGTAACATGCATCGTGTTTTGGAACACGTGGAATGAATAAATAGGTGGTCTATTGGAATTGAGTATCTCATAACGTGCCAACGGACAAAAATATTAAGGTGTAACAAGAAAGAACCAAGTGTCACTTAGTTCGTAAGAATGTTGGGCCATCGTTGGACGGGTTATCTACCTTGAAGAGTTGGATTTGGTAGTATTTCCTCCGTTTCAGGAAAAGTGATAATTTCATTTTTCCAATATGACATATTTTTAGGTAAAAATGAAAATATAAAAGTATCATTTTTCTTGAAACGGAAGTAGTATTTTTTAGGCATACAACAGTTATTTTAGCCCGTTTGAACAGACCGGAAATATGTAGAAAAGACGAGATAAAGAGAAAAATGAACACTGCCCAGTATGAAAAATGGATGATGCAAAGACTTTGCCGACGTGCAACGCACGTGCACTCTTACTTGACAAGTATTATTAATTTTCAGACGTCTTTGTAGAATGTTTCTGTAAGATGTGGCGTAGGACCTCCAGTTAGGTAACTTGCAAGCTGTAAATGGTCTCTACAATTAGGGTTGTTAATTGCCTTCAAAAAGAGTAAGAAAAGAGTAAGAAATATTGTATTTTTGGAGTTGGTAATGGTAACATCCAAAACTGAATTGTTTGACATCTTCATGCATAGTTTATAAAAGGTGTGGTAGGTCCAGTGATTTGAAGATCATTTTCAGTTTCTCATGGAATTGGAGTGGATCAGAAAATATGTACGGTCTCCTGAATATCTCAGAATTTCAACTGATTCCAGGATTTGGAACAAGGCAACTTAAGTTGTTTGGCCCGAGCTAACATCTCTTGCATTTTTCTTCATGAATTGGATGTAATAATTCAAAATAATGTTTTAGATCTGAAACTGCACGGGCTAGTGTTGTATTGGCTCCTTCAGTTTAGCTATTTTTTTGTTGTTGCAGAAACGTGTTTGATGATCCCAAGTCATCTTTTGGCCTACATGTATGTGCATCTATTCTTCTCCAAGTTGGTTTGATTTATTTTTACATACTATGACTTTAGAATCATACTCCATTGCTCTGCATGTCTTCGTGTGATTTTCTTGGTTTGATTGTTTCCCCGCATCCGTGCTATCATTGCGTTGTTGTGCTCCCTGCCGTATGTAGGTATGTATATGTTCATCTTATTTTTGTTTTAACATCCTTTCTTCTTTTTGTTTTAACATCCTGATCTTGAATCCCTTATATTTTGTTTGCCTATTCCATGAAGTAATCTGTCTGTTGTTGGTGTGCATCCCAAGTTCGTTGAGACATGAACTCTGTATGTACGTGCTATCCGTCTAATGCGCCTACATCTCCATCAAATAATACATAACATGTGTCGAGGTAGTTCTGGTATTTGCCATGTCGAGCTACTAGTGTGGTATGTCTTATTAGGATAAGTTTAATTTCTATCTTATGTGTTTAGATTATTGTTGAACCCTACACATTTGCATGTGTTTATTTTCACCTCTATTGAACTTCTTTGTGATTTGTCTTAAAAATTAATTTGCAGGAGATACATCAGGTGCTAGCCAATGTATATGGTGATTATTCTACTCAAACGGATTAGCTTCTAGCTAATTCTTCCGTGGTAGTAGTCAGATTACAAGTTTTAGTTATCTTCTCTTTTTACCAGGATGAAAGTTTTCGGAAGAAGATTACAGGAGAGATAGAACCTCCACCTGTTATTTTCTTTGTTGTTTAGCCTCTACTACCTTTTTTGATCCTAGTGATGTTTTTTTATGCAGGTGTTAGGTCTAAATTCACAGCCAAGATATTCTTTGGAAGCTGTTAAATTCAATTTTGGGAATCGGTCAGTAGCCTCTATGAACCGTTTCATTTTGGTGAGGTTTTTCTCAAGATTGTAGTCTTTGGAAGTGATTAAATTCGATTTTGGGAAATGGTCGGTAACATGTATGAACCGTCTTCACTTCGGTGAATAGAGGGGAAGAAGACGGTGATACCAGTTTGTGCATCCGGTTATTATCGTTTTTACTGACCGACTGTAATGGGATATGTTGTTTATTTTTGTGCAGTGCATTGGTCTCATCCATATATCAGGGACATTTTCATTCTACTGCTCCCCATCTCATTCACTACGAGGTAAATATTTGTTTATTTGTTGTCATGTTGTATACCCCCCTGAATTGACTCACACATCAACCTTGGATTTCACTCTAAGCATTGATAGGTCTTGCACTACCATTTTGTATAGGTAGTTGATGTACAGGAGTGGAGAGTTCAACATATTGTCTTTAACATAATTTCATTGAATATTTGTAGGATATGATTCTCAAAGAAATTTTTGCTGCTCATGAGTTTTGCCGGGCAAGACTTTTGCTCTATAGGATTTGGTCAAGAAATACGCCATTACAGTGCAGAGGAGGCCCTTATGTGTAGGCAACACGTTAGTTCTTTGTAATTTCTTTACTCTATAGGATTTCATTACTGTTATTTCTCTTCCCTCTATTTAAAGTGAGCCTATGATGCAACAAAGAGTTCAATCTGATGCAACAAAGAGTTCTTTAAAGCTAAACTATTAGAAGATATAGCTTTAAAAGGTATTTTGATTTTCTTAGCCAGATTACCAGCCACATTCTTTTTCAATTCTGACAAGGTATCTCCTTAAGTCAGTAAACTGGCAGCTAGAGATCTAGCTGGGTCACACATATAAAGATCCCAAGAGTTTTTCATAAGATGAAGCATTCAACCAGTATCATACAATTTAGAAGGATAAGAGCTAAAGAAGCATCAAGATATAGACAGACTGTACGGTCTGAACCTATAGCCACTTGATTAGTAAAGGAAGCATTAGGAAATTACTACGGTCTGAACCTATAGCCACTAGATCAGTTAATACTAGTAAAATTACACTAATATAGAGTTAATCCTAAGTAATGGGATGTTTACCATTGCATCTTTTTGTTCTTTCTCTCATACCTATAACAATCTCATCAGTAGTTTTACGTTATTGCTTTGGCTAATAAACTTGGGTACAATCAAATAACTCCTGAATATTTTGGTTCTTAACAATTTGGACTGTTCTCTTGCTGAAATCTTAAACCGTTACTAGATAACATCTAAACATTTAAGTACGGACTTTAGTGAGACACATTCCTCATACTGGTAAATATATTAGTTACAATTCGGCAAATCTCACACTGAGGACATGTTTTCATGTTTGTTTCTAAACCTGGATGCCAAGAAAAAAATACCTGAAACCCAAAGCTTACATAACCTAATCATTTGGTGGTGGCTGGACATTAGCATAGTAGTGAGAAATTTTATCCCTAAAGAGAGTGTTGTTTTAATACTTACAAATGCTTATGATGATAGGAATGCAATTTTCTTATACTTCCGCACTTGAGTTTCTATTTATTACTTTGGAATTTGCTTCCAAGTTGATCATGATGAGGCTGAATCGTCCATTGAGAAAAATATTTGAATGAGGCTGTAGGGCTGAAGGTTGGTAAGAAGGTAAGTGTGTAATTTATTTAGAGACCCCTGATTCGATAGAGGGATATGTAAAAAAGGTTAGGCTACTATCTCAAGTGAAATCCCCAAAATTCGTGATGGATTATTTCAGATGAAGGTTGATGTTAAGGGTGTAAATGATTAACACGATTCAGGGTTGTATTTTGTTAGGTTAGCATGCTCATTCGGCTGGTGAACTGAAGGCACCTAGGCCAATTCTCTGCATTAGGAACAACAGGAAATAATTGATATTAGGTTATTAAAACTTAAAATTGGAACTGATTTTTAGTAATAGCTTTGTGATACTTACTCTGCTGATGCCAGTTACTACATTTTCTTCTGCCCAAACAGGTAATACACCTTCACCCTATGATGAACTATCTAAAAAATAAGAACCCATTTTCCGAATCTGCTCATACCATTTAATATCCAAATCAACCATTTTCTCTCCATCTTCTTCTTCTCGGAGCTTCATGAGAACAATGAGAGTGAGAGTAGTAGTAACAACAATGGTGTTAAGATCATCCATCAGAAAGAAATTTGGGATTGATAGAAGAAATATTGAGTGAGATGGGATCTATGGAAATAAGCAAGAGAGTTTGTCTGAGGAGAGGCGGCTGAAGATATTTTTACATCAACCTTTTGTTTTTTTGTATAAGAAAAAGAAGAGGATCCAATGGTTACAGATGCTTAGGTTTTGAGATCCGCATTAATTAGGGTATTGATTCAAGGCGTGTGGACCTGTAGTGTTTGGTCCAATGACCCGGAAATAAAAATGGTCATGTCTACGCCCGTTATAACCATTTTGTCAAACTATTTTGTAAAGAAACATTTTTTCTTACCCAACTGAAAATGATACAAGCTATAGCATATTAACATGCGATCCTGTCCAAATCCATTTCTCACACAGTTCACCCTGGTGTAGTAGTGTTTGGTTCCGTGTGATCATATTTGCTTGCTGCATGTTGACTGTTGTATTGCTGGTTGCTAGTAAATACTTGCTGCTTTCCGTGTGTAATTGCTTAATGATCCTTGTTGCTATCTCTATTTTGTATTTGTTTTGGTTGGTTTTACTAGTGGTTTTAGAAGGAAACATTGTTTTGAGCTAGTGGATGACTGGGCATGCAGGTGAATTAAGGAAT